>CAUYRT010089358.1:0-27500 GCA_963574885.1 Lepilemur ruficaudatus
AGAATTTGTAAGTGCTTTTTGAAGCATTTTTATGATAGCTGCTTCAGAATCTCTGTCTGAAATTTTTTTTTGTTTTTTTTTGAGACAGAGTCTCACTCTATTGCCCGGGCTAGAGTGAGTGCCATGGCGTCAGCCTAGCTCATAGCAACCTCAAACTCCTGGGCTGAAGCAATCCTTCTGCTTCAGCCTCCCAAGTAGCTGGGACTACAGGCATGCGCCACCATGCCCGGCTAATTTTTTCTATATATTTTTAGTTGGCCAATTAATTTCTTTCTGTTTTTAGTAGAGATGGGGTCTCACTCTTGCTCAAGCTGGTTCCGAACTCCTGACCTTGAGTGATCCACCCACCTCGGCCTCCCAGAGTGCTAGGATTACAGGCGTGAGCCACCGCACCTGGCCTTGTCTGAAAATTTTAACATCTATCTTAGTGTTGGCTTAAGTTGATGTCTTTTCTCATTCAGGTTGTGATTTTCCTGGTTCTTGGTATCACAGGTGATTTTCTATTGAATCTTGCCTGGATATTTTGGCTATTATGTTAAGAGATGCTGGGTCCTATTAAATTTAAGCCTTTTATATAAGTAGGCAGTGCTTATTTAGGTTTACCAAGCAGGTCCTGTACTCTGTTGGTCAGTTGTGGTTCCAGTAACAATTTAATTTTCAGGGCCTTTGTAGTGGTATTTTGGTCTGCTTGTTTCATCTGCTACACAGAGGCCCCATTGGTCTCTGCTGCTTCTGTCTGAGGGTGTGGAGAGAGTTTTCACAATCTGGGCTGCCTGATACCTCTGTGGATGGAGAAGACGGAGCCTTCAGCCTGTGGGGATAGACAAGCTTCCTGGACCAGGTGCTTGCAGCATCCACCCCACTTTCCAGCCCCCCTTTGCTTGAGCCATTAGGCTGCTCAGCATCTTAGGGATGGGGGAGGGGTTATAGTTTCAGGGCCAAAAAGGACAAAGCCACTTGTGGTCTCATTTTACTTGTTGGCCTGTTTTATTCTTTATTTTTGAGGCTTGAGGGAAGATAACTTACATCCAAAGTCATTTAATAATCTCCTAAGATTTACCGTAACAAAGTTACTTTTCTGAGTTAGAAAATGCCATGAATTAGTAAAATTAATGGATCAACCAACTACTTCAAAACTGTAAATCTCAACATAAGTGGCTATATCAGGAGTGATAGTTCTTGATCAAGCAGAAAATAATTGTAATAAATAGCATTAGCTGTTTAGATATATAAACTATATTGCTCAATCAACAAATACTGAAAAGGACAAAGATACAAAATTGCAACAAATTTCTGTCTTTTGATGTACTTAATCAAATCTGTTGAATTTTTTTCTTTCTCTTCAGCTCAGTTCTTTCAAAACTATGCCCATAGTTTATATTCATAAGTATTCTGTTTTTAGTTTTCTTCACTAATACTTCTTTTAGCCCAAATAATATGCCCTCATTTGCAATGCTCTGTACGTCCTTAATTCAGAGATATACCCTGTGTTAGGAACTTGGCCCAGCCAGTTAAGAAATGTTAGCATCCTGATCTGCTGAAATAAAAGCAGTAGATTTTTTTTTTTTATGTGCAGTACTTGCCTGTCTTATAAGAGGTAGCATGATCTTTCTTAGAAAAATGGAGAAGTGGGCTGGGCATGGTGGCTCACGCCTGTAGTCCTAACACTTTGGGAGGTCTAGGCAGGAGGATTGCTTGAGGCCAGCCTGAGCAAGAGCGAGACCCTGTCTCTACAAAAAATAGAAAATTTAGCTGGCCATGGTGGTGTACACCTGTAGTCTGAGCTATTTGGGAAGCTGAAGCAGGAGGATCACTTGAGCCCAAGAGTGAGTGAGTAAGTAAGTAAATAAATAAGTAGGTGGTACTGTTTCTCTTAAAGTCTACTTTTTCTTCTTCTTATTTATTTCTCATAAGATTGAAAAGCTAGATGCTTTAATGAACCAGTAGTAGAAATGGCCTTGACTAACATAGGAGTTGGTACTTCATGCATATGATCTATTTAATCTTAAATAAACCCTGTGAAGTCTTTGTCTTGTGAACGGAAAAAAATCCAAACTCTGAAATATTTAAAAGAAGTTTATTCTGAGCCAAATTTGAGGACCATGACCTGGAGTCACTCCCAAGAAACCTTGAGCAAGTGGACTCGAGGTGGTTGGGTTACAGTTTGGTTTTATACATTTCAGGGAGACAGGGGTTGCAGGTAAAGTCATCAATCAATACGTGGGAAGCATACATTGGTTTGGCCCAAAAAGGTGGGACATCTCGAAGCGGGGGGGCTTACAGGTTATAGGTGGGTTTAAAGATTCTTTGGCTTGTAATTGGTTAAAGACATAAAGCTTTGTCTAGAGGCTTGGAATGTTTTAACATAAGGAATGGTTATCAGAGATAAGCCACCGGACATAGATTTGTTATGCAACCCCTTAGGCCTGTCAATGGGTCACAAAGGACTCCAAGAAGGGAGGGGGGCATGCTGAGGCTTGTCTGACCTCCCTCCTCCTGGCAGAGAATTTTAGGATATTCCTTTGGCCACAAGGGGGTTCATTCAGTCAGCCAGTGGGGGGGAGCCTTAAAATTTTATTTTGGTTCATACCTATATGGAAATTCTGATAGTTAACACTCCCTTACCTCTTTTGTTTAAGGAGTGTGGGTGGGTAAATGTAAAGATACAATTCCTGCTAGGAAGTTCTACTGAAAGTGTTCAGTCTCAGCAGGTGGGGAATTTGTTTTGAGGGAACTGAATCTGCACTCTGATGTGGACATACTAAGTACCTTCACGCAAATTAAACCAAGATACTCTAGCAAAATGTTACTTAGTATAGTGACTAAATATAAGATACAGATTCAAAATCAATAGCATTTTCTGTACTAGCTATAATCAGTTAGAAGTGAATTTTTAAATATATCTCAGTCTCAAAGTCATAAAAGACAAAAATGAATCTGAACAAGAAGACAACAAGATTCACATGAAAAAACTAAAAAGACTTTACTAAAGGGGACAATAAGATCTGAAAATCAGAGTAAAACACCATGTTCCTGGATGGGAGGATTTAAAAGAATGAAATGTCAATTCATATAAACGTTAGGAATAGTTCTAAATAGAACATTCATTTAGAAAAAGAATGAGATTAGGCAAGAAAAATAAAAAATAAAATGTGGTAGAGGGCTTGCTTCACCAGATGTAAAAATACTGTATGTCCTGCCTACAAACAATACTTCAGATTTTGCATTTAACTTGTATAAATAAACATTATACATTGCAACTCTTTAGATCATGTAGCATTAAGTATTCATTAGATGCATACAGAAGTTTGGGCTGGATCATAACATTTGGAAATTACTGTGTTTCCTTCAAGTTGGGACATAGAGATCTTTGAAGTATCATTAATTGGAAGCAGGCTAGGTCCTAAAAACTCTGGGTAAATTATCTTACATGGTAGAAATATTCTAATATGGTTCTAGCTTTGATTTCTTAATATACTATTTAATATTTTTATACTTCTCTTTATGTTGGCATTTAATTTTTGTACCTTTCTCCGATTTAAGTTTTAGGGTTTTGTTGACCTATTATATAAGATGGTTAGCGTTCTATTTTTTCCCAGACCCTCGAAGAATTTATACATACATGATTTATTATTTAACCACAAAAATTCTATAATAAAACACAGGAAAAACTCTTATAGACATCAGCTTAGGCAAAGAATTTATGACTAAGACCCCAAAGGCAAACACAGCAACAACAAAAATAAATAAATGGAACTTAATTAAATAAAAAAGCTTTTGCACAGCTATAGACAACCTACAGAATGGCAGAAAATATTCACAAACTGTACGTATGAGAAAGGATTAATATCCATCATCTACAAAGAACTCAAAAAATCAGCAAGAAAAAAACCTAACAAACCTATTAAAATGTGGGCAAAAGACATAAACAGAAGTTTTTCAAAAGAAGATAGACAAATGGCCAACAAACATGAAAAAATGCTCAACATCACTAATCATCAGAGAAGTGCAAATTAAAAAACAAGATATCATCTTACCCCAGTCAGAATGGCCATTATTAAAACGTCAAAAAACAACCATTGCTGGCACGGATGTAGAGAGACAGGAATGCTTATACATTGTTGGTGGGATTGCAAATTAGTACAACCTTTGCAGAAAACACTATGGAGATTATTCAAAGAAATAAATGTAGACTTAGCATTCCATCCAGCAATCCCACTACTGGGTATCTACCCAAAGAAAAAAAAGTCATTTTATAAAAAAAGTACCTACACTTGAATGTTTATTGCAGCACAATTCACAACTGCAAAGACGTGGAATCAACCCAAGTGCCCATCAATTCATGAGTAGATTAACAAAATGTGGTATATGTATACTATGGAGGAATACTACCCAGCCATGAATAAGGATGAATTCAGGCCTTTTGCAACAATATGGATGGAACTAGAGAAGTGAAATATCTAAAGAATGTAAAAACAAACACCACATATACTCACTATTAAATTGGAACTAACTGATGAGCGCCGTGCACAGAGGTAAGTAAAACTCAGTGGAAATCAAGCAGGGGAGCAGGGGTAGCTGGGGATGTGTGAAAACCTAACTAATGGGTACAGTGAACACTATCTGAGCAATGGGCACATTTATAACCCTGACTCAAGCATTACAAAAGCCATCCATGTAACCAAAAACATTTGTAACATTCTGAAAGAAAAAAAACCAAAAAGAGTGCATTTTATTTTATCAAAACTATACCTTAATAAGGTTGATTTTTTAAAAAACACACATACAAATATTCACAAACCATAAAATTAGCTCTTCCAAGGTGTACAATTCAGTCGTTTTTTAGTATATTCACAAGTATGCAAACATCACCATTATCTATAGATTTGCCTATTCTAAATATTTCATAAGAAAGGAATCAAGTCGGGCGTGGTGGCTCACAACAGTAATCCTAGCACTCTGGGAGGCCAAAGCAGGAGGACTGCTTGAGCTCAGGAGTTAGAGACCAGCCTGAGTAAGAGCAAGACCCCGCCTCTACTAAAAAATAGAAAGGAATTTCGCTGGGCAACTAAAAATATTTTTAAAAATTAGCCAGGTGTCATTGCGCATGCCTGTAGTCCCAGCTACTCAGGAGGCTGAGGCAGGAGGATGGCTTGAGCCCAGGAGTTTGAGGTTGCCGTGAGCTAGGCTGACGCCGCTGCACTGTACCAGGCAACACAGCAAGACTCTGTTCTGTTTCAAAAAAAAAAACGAATCATACAGTACGTGGCCCATCCACAGACAACTCAAAAATTGCGATTTAGTGAGTCTGCCCCGAGCATTCTCAGCGCGAGTTACAATCCCCAGAATTCAGGGCCCGGGTGCGCTCTTCACTGTGGGTAAACTCAGCGCAGAAAGTAATTTAGCTTAACTTTCTTCCACTTGTTCAGGTGCCTGACACTTCTGGCTCTAGACTACATTTCCCAGAAATTCTTGAGACTCTAGACAACTAATGGCGAGAACCTGGTGACGTCTTCCTTTTCCTCAGGGAGCATACATCAGGCTGCGCTTGGCCGGTACCATGGAGGAAGCTTGTCTACACGGTGTGGGACCAGCCTCGCGTGGGAGTTTCACTCCGAGCCTGCGTATGGCTTTCGGAGACTCAGGGCAGCGGTTCGGAGTGGGGCTCAGGGTCGTCGGCCTGGCCCAAGCAGTGTCCGCGCAGGAACCTGCAGGATGTGGGCGCCATCTTGTCTGCGCGGCCCTACCCCGGACTACATTTCCCAGAGGCCCCCGCGAGAACAGGGCGGCCCCTTCATTTGCCTGCGGGACCCTGGGCCTCCAGGGCAGGGGAAGTGCGCGGTGAGCGGCCTAGGTCTTGGGGGCTGGACTCGGCTGCTCAGGTGCGTCCCAGGGGGAGTCAGAAGGGACCTTCCAGGCAAGGTCCGGAGTGTCGGGCAAGTGTGAGTGGGCTGGGCTGGGTGCAGCGGGGCGCCGATGCGTGGGCTTTCGCGTGTGACTGTGACCTTATGTGACTGCGGCGCTGTGTGTGCAGGTATAGGTGTATATTCTCCTGGTAGTTGTGTGATTGTAGTAACGTGAGGCAGTGTGTGTGGAAGCGACTGTGTCCCGGTGGTGGAACCGTGATTATGCATGACTGTATAACTTTGTGTGACATTTTGTGTGCGGGGGGGGGGCGAGTATGGAGAATCTGGTAATGCGGCTTTGACTGTGTTACTCTGAGTTTTGCGTGTGTAACTGTGCTTGTGTGAATGTGAGCAGTACTAAGTGTGCTGGATGCCTGTGACTATTTAAGGATGTAGTGACTAACTTTTTGTGACACCGGCACTGGGTGCAGTTGGAAAGTGCGTGGAATTGTGCCAGAGTGACGTATATGTGTCCAAGTGGCGGTTGTGTTGAGTATGTGATTGGGTGTAGTGCTCAGTAGGAGGGCTGGGGGGGACTGTAACTGTATCTGGCTTTGTAGCGAGTGTGGTATTGTGACTATCTGTAGCACTGTATGATTTTGTTTGCTGCTGTGTTTGAGGGATCTGTAAACGGTGTGGGTGTGAATCTGTATCCCAGGGTGGCTGTGGGGCTATGACTGTGTGACATGTAGTGCTGTTGTTTGGGTGAGGTGTATGTGGGTCCCCACGATGGGTGAGTGACTGCAGCAATGGGTGTGTGGGAGTGGAGTGCCTGTGACTGCCCTTGTGACTCCAGCTGTCTGTCCCAAGAGACTCCTGTAAAGTCAGGACCGATTCTGGGATGGACAGCAGAGACTTCACCCATCTAACACCAGGAATGCTCAGGGTAGCCTGGACTCCTTAGACCTCCCTCTGTCCCTCCTTCTCTCCATGGGTGGAAGATGTAGATCCAGAGTGAACTCTGATCTGGCCGGTCTGGAACACGAGAAAGGCCTGGAGTCTCATGATTCCTTTCTTCTTCTTCAGCTCTGCTCTTCTCGGAGAGGTGCCCAGAGGAAGAAAGAGGAATGGCTGTTGACCAAGCCAAATACAAGGTGCACTGGGGTTTCCTTTTTGCTTTTCTTCTCCAGATGATCTTGCTTAGCATAGAGTCAACAAGTAATCTGGTCCTTAAAAATTTCTATTCAAGAAAACGATAGAAAGCCCTGGGATGGCCATACACACAGGTTCCAGTAGGCTCCCTTCTACATAATGTTCACATATTAATTGAGGAAATAGATGAGTTTCCCCAGTGTACTAAGTAATTACTTTTTAAACACACATACCAAAAACACTATTATTTTAAAGAATTTGGAAAATAGAAGTTAAAAAGAGCAAAAAAGAGCAAGAATAAATTCCTACCACCAGAAATAACTATGGTCAATATTTTGATCTAATTCCTTCTACTAAATTTCCTCTGTACATGCAGTCTGCATTATTTTCAAGATTGGAATCTGATAGCATTTACCATTTTGAATCTTATATTTTCTCTAAAAATTATGTATGGCTCTTACATTGTTTGGTTTTCTTGAATTCCTGAATATTATATACATAAAAATATTTAAAATATAGATGTATAGTTTAAGAAGTAATTATAAAGGGAACCTCTCTACATATCAAAAACTTGCTTCAGCACTCCAGAAGCCCCCACTAATCCTTTCCCCAGAATAAACTTGCTGTCCTCAGCTCTTTATGTAACCCTTATCCTAACTTTGGTGATCATTATTTTCTTGTTGACTTTTTTTAAAAAAATATTTTTTTTACCACATATGTACTTATCCCTAAACAATATAGTTCAGTTTTGCCTTTTTAAATTTATATAAATGAAATTGTACAGTAAAATGTTGTTTTGAGTCTTGTATTTCTTACACAATATTGTATTTGTTTGGTTCACCCTTGTTTTAGATAGCTGTAGTTCAGACACTGGTTGTTTCCAGTATGAAAGAGCTGTTCTGAAAATGTTTTTACAAGTACCCCTGGTATATGCATGCTTTCCTAGGGTATAAGTATATGAAGGAATTGTTGGGCCATGGGATATCTGTGTATCTTCAAATTTTCTAGCTAATGCTGAACTGATTTACAATATGGTTTTACAAGCTAAATTCCCACCAGCAGTTTATAAACATTGTAGTCACTTTGTATTCTAACACTTGGTCATTTGGTATTCTAATCTTTGATAAATCAACTGATATAATGGTATGTCGTGTGGTATTAAAAGTATAACATAGCCGGGCGCGGTGGCTCACGCCTGTAATCCTAGCACTCTGGGAGGCCGAGGCGGGCGGATCCCTCAAGGTCAGGAGTTCGAAACCAGCCTGAGCAAGAGCGAGACCTCATCTCTACTATAAATATAAGGAAATTAATTGGCCAACTAAAAATATATAGAAAAATTAGCCGGGCATGGTGGCACATGCCTGTAGTCCCAGCTACTCGGGAGGCTGAGGCAGAAGAATCACTTGAGCCCAGGAGTGTGAGGTTGCTGTGAGCTAGGCTGACGCCACAGCACTCTAGCCAGGGCAACAAAGTGAGACTCTGTCTCAAAAAAAAAAAAAAAAAAAAGTATAACATACATTCTGAAAAGTACAGAAATCAAAGTATATGACCTGAAGAATTTTTAAAAATGAGCATATTCATTTAACTAGAGCTCAAATCTGATAAGGAAATAGAACGTTACCAGCATTCCAGAAGCCCAATTCTTGTTTACACAATATCCACTTCTCCCAAAGATAACCATTATTTTGTCTTCTATAGCTGTAGATTAATTTTACCTATAGTTGAATTTTATATAAATAGAATCACACAGTATCTACTTTTACTCTTGGCTTCTTTTGTTCAACATTACATTTCATATGTAACATGAATGTATTATATTATGTAGTATAAATATGTGAAGTTCATCCAAGTGCTACACATGGATTATAGGTTGTTGATTATTATTGCTGTTTAAAATTTTGTTGTATGACTACTACACATTTGATTTATCCATTTCATTATTGATTAGCATTTAAATTATTTTGAGATTGGGGCTACTAAGAACAATACTGCCATGAACATTCTTGTATGTGTCTTTTGTGCATATATGAATGCATTCCTCTTGGATATATTCCTAGGAGTGAAATTGCTCAATCATAGGTTGTATATAGTCAGCTTTAACAGATACTGACGGTTTTCCAGTTCCAAACTGCAAGGTAGAGAATAGAGTTGTATGAGATATAACAGTTCAAAGTTTATATGCCTTCATAAGATGGCTTCAAATATATTTGACAGAAGTAAAAGTAGTAAATACCAATCTTAGTGCTGAGACTTTTAGCAATTTTCTCGATAGCTGATAGAAGAAGCAATATAAACCCAGTAAAACTATACAGTATTTGAACAACATTATTGACAAACTTAAATCTCCCTTTTTAATATCACTGTAATTATTAGGGGTTTAATATTGTTAATAGAATGTTCACTTCCTAGGTGATAATGGATTGAGTATGCAATAAGTTCTCATTTAAGACATTCAGCTAATTTATTATTTTATTGTATTCCATTTCTACTTGATTTTTTGTATGTCCACTGATGCTGACTAACTGCAATGAGTCCCCTGTCTGTCTTGGGTTATTGTGTGAGGCCACAGGTGTGATGGGTCCTTCATGGTTTTGGTACAGTGTTTCCTTTTTCTGGGGCTAACTGGCATTTTCATAGTTCTTGGAGTTTATTCTTTTTATCTTGTACAGATGGAAATAAGTAGCTAATGCCACAACTAGAAATATTAATAATGGGATGAGAAAAGAACACATATGTAATCACTCCCTAATTATTGTGAGTAAAAAAACCCCTATTTTACTTACCCCTCTCTTTTGTGTACTTTATAAACAATTTTTCTCTTACATGTTATTATAGACTAACAGCATTTCACAGACTGTTTCCATTGAGTGATAGTTGTCAGAGATTCTGTAATAGTACAAGGAGAAGCAGCAGAAGTATTCATAGTGTGTTGTTGCATAAATTTTCATTACTTGGCTAATGGGAGCTCCTTCTAGGAGACTCTTAAAAGGAGTCCTTTCAGCACATCTTGTGATATTTTGCAAAACAGCCTCACCTTTTGGCAATAGCAGGAGGTTCCATTTCTAACCCAATTATTATTTTTTTTTTTTTTGGCCTAAGACATGGGGTTGGCTATTATCCAGGATCCTTCTTTTCTTTATCTTTTATCTTCTCTTCATCTTTACTTCTTTCCTTCATGTAACTGAATTAAAAAAAGTAAAAATGGGAGACTTGTGCAAACTTGAGAGTTTATGTTGGGCAAAAGTGGTGCTATTGTTGGACTCCTTTAGCTAGTCCAGAGTTGGAAGCTTTCTTTTTTTCCTTTTTTTTTTTTCTTTCTTTTTCTTTTAAGAGACAGGGTCTTAACTATGTCACCCAGGCTGCAGTGCAGTGGCATGATCACAGCTCAGTGCAGCCTCCAACTCCAGAGCTATATCATAAGACCAGGGAAAGTGGAGGTAGTTTTATCTGGCCATTATGAGAGGTGTAAGACCAGTGTGGCTCCTGGAGGATTTGTTTACTTCCCCAGTTCCGTATTCTCAGAACACTGTCCTTTTTCAGGAGTACAACCCTGAGGAGGACTGATCATCTCCTGCAATACCGAAAGCCATGGCCAAGGTGAGTTGATGCTTTTTCTTGTCTTCCTGATATTCAGGCTTTTAAACAAACAAACAAACAAAAAAATACAAAAAACGTGAGCATGTGCTTTCCTTATCCTGACATTTCTGGCTAACAGAGTCCCCCTTCCTGGCCCCCATTTCCTTTTATTCTAGCCAGATAATCCTATTCCATCCCTAAGTGCTCCTTATTTTTTCAACTAGCATTAATATTTTCATAAGCATCTCTTTTCACAGCTCTCTCTCAGGGACTGTATTCTTATGTCTTGATTAATTTTAGGCATTTTCTAGTGATTGCCTTGCAAGGTTTGTGTGGATTGCGATTTGCTATATTACACTCTCAACTTCTTCTCTCAACACAGAATTACGTCGCAATTTTGTCTAAATCGAGGCTATACAAGTGAATAGGATCTTGTAAACATTCTATTGCATCTATTCTCGGCCACCTCCCTCTTTTTTAAAAAAAAAAAAACAATCTTTATTATGGAAAATTACAGACATACAAAAGTAGATTAGTCTTATGAACTACACATACTTACCACCGGCTTTCATAATTATCAACTCAGAGTTATTCTTATTTCATCTGTGCTGCGTCACGTACACTCCACTGCCTTCACTCCCACGCGCTGGATTACTTTGAAGTAAATGGAAATTTCGTATGCATCTCTAAAGCACAAGGATTATTTTTAAAAAATTTAACTATGGCCATTGTATCCAAAAATTTTAAAAATAATTGGTTAATATCATCAGTATCTGATTGTGTTCAAATTTCCATAACTGTTTCATTTTTGTAAAGCACGTATTTGGATTAGAATTTAGATATAGAGTATGTACTGCAATTGGTGGATATGTCTCTCAAGTCTGACTTTGTAGGCACCTCTTCTATCTGTGCAGTTACTTTCTTTTTTTTTGGTTTATTTACTTTTCTTTCTTCTTTTTCTTCTTTCTTTTCCCTCCCTCCCTTCCTTCCTTTTTTTTTAAGAGGCTCTCACTCTGTCTCCCAGGCTGGAATGCAGCGGTGCAGTCATACCTCATTGCAGCCTGGAACTCCTGGCCTTAAGCAATCCTCTTACCTCAGCCTCCCAAGTAGCTGGGACTTGTGGTCTGCACACCCACACCCAGCTATCTGTGCAGATTTTTTTGTTGGAAAGGAAAAAATAAACTAGTTCATTTCTCTGCTGTCTGTATTTTGCTGATTATGTCTCTGTGGTATCACTTAAGTGTTTCTCATAGATTAGGTAGAATACTTCTATCTATAAAGTAAAACATTTCCTCATCAACTGTTTAGTTACCCCGAAGGGTAGTTCATATAGAAAAGAATGATTCTTTCCATTTAATCAACTCACTTAAAGATGACTTGGCTTCTTAGAATCCTCCAAAAGTGACCACTAAGTCTTTACTCGGTATTGTTACGAGCTCATGGATTAAACATTTTTAACGTGATCAATCTATTGCAGTTATTATCCTTATTTGATGTACAAGTTATACCATTTTTGTCCAGTGGGAGCTTCTCCAACTTGGTTCCTGAGTCTTTTCAACATGATTCTAATATTTTCGGTAGTTTTCTTGCTTTCTTGTATAACAAGATGTTCAGACTGATCCTGTGCATTTCTGACTTAATCGTGAAATCGGCTCTTTCCCCAAAGGACTTTGGTTCCTTTTATTTGAAAATGGTACATAGAAACTATAATCTAGGCACTGGGGAGTTCTTTGCTACTAGGTTAGTCATTCTTTGTAGGCCTTTTCAATGGACAGAGTCAGGAATTGTTTGTTTAACATAAAATAAACTCATTACTCTTGAATCTACTTCTGAGATCCAAAGACACTGGTTCTTAGGAACACCAATATAATTACTCATTTGCATTACTCTACAATATTTCTTCTATTACACAAGTAATACATATGTTTATTGTTTCAGGGATCAGTGATATTCAATGATGTGTCTGTAGACTTCTCTCAGGAGGAGTGGGAGTGCCTGGCCCCTGTTCAGAGGGACTTGTACAGAGAAGTGATGTTGGAGAACTACAGCAATCTGGTTTCAGTGGGTAAGGGTATCTCTAACAGTTCTCCTCTGGAATGCTTGCTTCTTCCACAGTGATTTCTCAGCTGCTTTCCACGTTATTAGCTGAATTTCTGCTCCACATTACCAAATAAATAGTTTGAGCTAAAATGAAAAGGAAGGGTGGGAAATTGGCAACTCCAGTGGGCTGTGGTTGAATCTTCCTCTTTCTTCGGCTGTTGCTGTAGTGGCATCTCTTCCTTGATCATCAAGGGACCGGATCTGATTTCTGGATCTGACCGGCCCACAGCATAACCGCGTTCCGTATCTTTTTTCACGAGCAGGACTTTATATTCCGAAGCCTCAAGTGATCTCTTTACTAGAACAAGGGAAAGAGCCCTGGATGGTTGGCAAAGAGCTTACAAGAGGCCTGTGTTCAGGTAAGTGAGAAATGATTGGACAGAAGTAGGGCATTGCAGGAAATAACTAGTCAGTGAGGAAACAGCCCCTTGGTATGTTGTCGTGGAAGCTCCCATTAAGAACCTAGGCCTGTGGAGAAAACTAAGTCCGTTTAGCCTGTGTTTACAAATAATCCTCCTTTCCCTGACTTACCACTCTTTCTACTACTCTTCTCCAACACTTTTCTTAATTTCAAGCAGAAGTTACCTTTCACTTCCCCTCCAAAGAATACTCTTTTGCTTACATTTTAGATCCAGCTCCTTGTTAGCTTTTCTTCCTGTTACATTTAGACTGGTATGGGTGTCTTCTGTTACCACTCTCAAGAATAATATAATTGTGTCTGTCCACACTCCTCTCCATCCCCTGCCTAACTACTGATCTTCACTATAGCTGCTTGTCAGTGATTTGTTTCAACAGTCTGTCTTGGATTTTTTCTTTATTCAACATTTTCATTTCCTTATTTGTGTAAGAGAGTCTGCCAGGTGCTACAGTTTACTAATTTTGTCAGCTTTAAGAACTTGAGGTCTAAAAATGATGCTACAATATATCCATAAATAACTTGCACAAAGTAGAATACAGTAAAAGAGAAGTCAGATAGGCAGCTTAGCCAAAATTCAAAGGCTAAATATGTAGAAGTGGAGTTAATTCATACTGAAATAGTAATGAGCTTTGGAAGTGATTGCAATCACTATGTGTAGAGACATTACTGAGGGGAAAACGGGGTCTGTGCCTATATTGCAAAGGAAGAGGTAGCAGAGAAGGAGAGATTTGGGATAAAGTAGGAGAACCAGAAGAGTACTTACTGAGCACTACTGTATACCAAGCATTGGTCCTAAGTTCTGAGATTATGGAACTGATCAAATTATTCGAAAGCTTTGCACTTCCGGAACCTACATTCCAGGAGGTGAGAAAATATCTTAGTCCATTTTATGCTACTATAACAGAATACCTCACACTGGGTGATTTATAAAGAACAGAAATTTATTTTCTCACAGTTTGGAAGCTGAGAAGCCCAAGATCAAGTCACTGGCATCTGGTGAAGGCCTTCTTGTTGCATCCTCACATGGCAGAAGGCAGAAGGGCAAGGGAGAGCCAACTCCTTCTGTGAGGCCCCTTTATAAGGGTACCTAATCCCATTCATGAGGGAGGAGCTCATGGCCTAATTACCTCTTAAAGGTCCTATCTCTTAATTCTATCACACTGGCAACACCTCAATATTGGAGGGGACACATTCAAGCCATCCATAACAGAAAATAAACATATCAAATATATATAATATAATATTACAGCTAGATAGAATACAACATATATATCAATACATTATATTTTTGTATCATCATATGTATATAAAATATCAGGTGGTGATAAGTGCTAAGAAGAGAGGTTAAAGAAGTCATCTCTGATGACACGATATTTTAGTAAAGACCTGGTAAGGGAACAAGTAATGTAAATATCTCCCAGAAGAGATTTAGGCAAAGGGAATAGGAAAAACAAAGTACCTGAGTCTGGAGCTTTTTGACTCCCACCATTGTGGCTGGAGTAGAATGAGCCAAGAGAGAATTCTCTAAGCGGAGATCAGGAAAGTAACAAGGGTGTATGTGTGTTTGCCTGCTGGGTGCACATAGGGATGGGAGGTGAGGAGTGTGCCTGCAGATGATTTTGGGTCCTGTGGACCTTGAATTCTGTTCTGAATGAGATGTAAATTCATTGGATGACTTAGCAGAGTGACATGATCATATCTTTAGTAACCTCTAATTGAGATTCAGCATTTCTTCCTATTGTGGTGTATGCAGCAAACCATACTAGTATTAGTAGTTTCTGAGACTTTTTCATGAATGGCAATCACAGATATTTTAATATCATTTTACTGTTATTGTAGACATATTGAAAAATTTGTGCTCATCACTACTTCAGAATTTCGATAGTACTAGGCTCACTGCTAGGTTTTGTTGTTTGGTGTTTTAATAAAGAAGAAAACTCCAGGGAAAGGGAAGAACCCTCGTGAAGGCCCTGATAGGAGGGAAAAGCTTGGTGTGTTTGAAGAACTGAAAGAAAGCCAGTCTTGCCAGGCCATGTGAGCACCTGGGAGTGGAGTGTGAGTCAACGTTTGGACAGACAGGCAGGAACCACAGCATTCAGCCTTTGCTGGAGATTATGAGGAATTTGGATTTTGAGCAGTGGAAGGCTAGGCCAAATGTCATTTTGGTCCCTGAATAGATTAAAGGGTATGAGAGCTTGGTGAGGAGACTGGTTGAAAAGGCTACTTCAATGTTCTGGCTAAGTGATGAATCTGGTTAGGAGGATGGCATTGGCAGTGGAGATAGAAGAGGACAGTTTTAAAAAGGTTACTTAGGAGCTTAATAAACAGATGAAAGTTACTGAAAGATCATATAGGGGTAGGAGAAAAAAGGTTGTGTTGGAATGAATTCCCTGTTTCTGGTTTAAAATGTTCCGATATGCTCTATTTTGATGTCTTCAAACCATTTAATTCACCTACTATCCCCATTTTTACTAAGAAATTCTTCCATAATAATAGCTATCAAATACTGAATATCAATCACTCCAAGACATTTACATACATTTCCCGTTATCCTCCCAGTAATCACGAGTTAGCTTTATTCCCCTTTTGCAAATGAAGAAATGGTAGCTTAGAGAGGTTAAGTAATTGCTTGGGCGCATACAGCAATTAACTGTCAGAACTGGAACTCAGCTCTCATCAATCTGCTTCTGGTTTCTGTCATCTTTCCATGGCAGTATGTTGTACTGTGTCCTAATTTCTTTCTGTCTTCCTTAAACTATAGCTGCCTCTCCGCTCAGTTACTGGGGTGGTCCATGAGAAAGTCTCTCTTCTCCCAAGACCAGCATCTCAAAATTCCAACGCAAACAGTATTTTCATTGAATCCCCAGTATATAAAATATTCTGAGTTTCCCTACCTGCCACTTAACATCACATTAGTTCAATATCTTAGACTTAACCTCTGGCTCGCCACTCATATGGATGACCCTGTGTTAATGTTTTCAGATTTCATCCACTGTATCCTTTATTGCGGAGCTTACTCTGTTGAGTGTACTGCAGTTTAATTCTGACACTATTCAGAATTAGTGCAAACCCCACAGTTTCTCCACAGTATTGCCCTCACTTTAGATGCCAGCTGCAAGTCTTGGGAGTCCCCAGGTCACCTACAAGTCAATGAACTGGCTATAAATTTAGGGGTTTCCAAGGCCCCTTTAGTTTCAGTAATTTGCTAGAACAACTCATAGAACTCAGGAAAGCTCTATATTTAAGATTGCAGGTTTATTATAAGGGATACATATTAGGGCAAAATCTGGACGATTTCTAGGCAAAGGTTGCATGCCCTCTCCCTGTGGAGTCAGAGTGTGTCACCCTCCCAGCACATCTATGTGTTCACCAACCAGAAAGCTCCACTTAGCCTTAGTTTCCAGAATTTTTATTAGGGTTCCATTAGATAGACATGATTGATTAAGTCATTGGCCACTCAGTCTCCAACCTCTCTCCCTTCCCAGAGGTCAGGCAGCTGAAAGTCCCAGCCCTGTAATCAATAGTTGGTTTTTCTAGGAACCAGCCCCTATCCTGAAGCTTTTTAAGAGCCCACCATGAGTTACCTTATTAGCATAACAAAGATACTTCTATCACTCAGAACATTCCAAGGGTTTCTGAAGCCTATGCCAGGAACAAAAATAAATTTATTCTTTATTATACCACCGAGCTGAAGAATCTTACTCATATGCATTTATTTCTCTCAACAGACTTTTATGGAGGCCAGAAAATTATCCATTTTTTGTTCTACATATAGTATGATACACTTTCTCTTATACACACACACAGGTGTGTATGATTAGTCATGTTTTAATATGGAAAATAGCCCAAGCATTATATACTTACCAACTTTTCCAGATGATTCTGATCCACATCAATATTGAGAATAACTGTAGTAACTTATTTCTATAGTCCTCTTCCTCTGCTTCCTGCATTATATTTCATTAGTTTCTCTTCCTTTTTTTAAATTTTTTTCTATTTAGAAATGCTTAGTTGGACAATATTTCATTAGTTTCTGTGCATTTCTCATCCATTTTTTTCAGATCAAATAAATATCCTTGTGAACTGGATGTCGTTTACCTGCAAGATACAATTTTCACTTCAGTTTCTATTTCTAGTATAAAAGTTTAACTTTCACAAATGGAGAAAAAAGCATTTACCATTTTATTTTCTTTCAGATCTGGAATCAATGTGTGAAACCAAGTTGTTATCTCTAAAGAAGGAAGTTTATGAAATAGAATCATGCCAGAGGGAGATGATGGGACTTACAAAGCATGGCCTTGAGTATTCCAGTTTTAGAGATGTTCTGGATTATAGAAGCCACTTTGCGAGACAACTGGGATATCAAAATGAGCATTTCAGTCAAGAAATATTCACTCGTGAATACATGCCCACATTTATTCAACAGACATTCCTTACTCTGCATCAAATAATTAATAATGAACAGAAACCCTATGAATGTAAGAAATGTGGTAAGGCCTTTAGTCAGAATTCACACTTTATTCAACATCAGAGAATTCATATTGGTGAAAAATCTTACGAATGTAAGGAATGTGGGAAATTCTTTAGTTGTGGTTCACATGTGACTCGGCATCTGAAAATTCATACTGGTGAAAAACCCTTTGAATGTAAAGAATGTGGAAAGGCCTTCAGTTGTAGCTCATATCTTTCTCAACATCAAAGAATCCATACTGGTAAGAAACCCTATGAATGTAAGGAATGTGGGAAGGCCTTTAGCTATTGCTCAAATCTTATTGACCATCAGCGAATTCACACTGGTGAAAAACCCTATGAATGTAAAGTATGTGGAAAAGCCTTTACAAAGAGTTCACAACTTTTTCAACATGTGCGAATTCATACAGGTGAGAAACCCTATGAATGTAAGGAATGTGGCAAAGCCTTTACGCAGAGTTCAAAGCTTGTACAGCATCAGAGAATTCATACTGGTGAGAAGCCTTATGAATGCAAAGAATGTGGCAAGGCCTTTAGTAGTGGCTCAGCACTTACTAATCATCAGAGAATTCACACTGGTGAAAAACCCTATGATTGTAAGGAATGTGGGAAAGCCTTTACTCAGAGCTCACAACTTCGTCAACATCAGAGAATTCATGCTGGTGAGAAACCCTTTGAATGTCTTGAATGTGGGAAGGCCTTTACTCAGAACTCACAACTTTTTCAACATCAGAGAATTCATACAGATGAAAAACCATATGAATGTAGTGAATGTGGAAAGGCCTTTAACAAATGTTCAAACCTGACACGACATGTGAGAATTCATACTGGGGAGAAGCCCTATAACTGTAAGGAATGTGGGAAGGCATTTAGTAGTGGCTCAGATCTCATTCGTCATCAGGGAATTCATAATAATGAATAATAAAAATTAAAGCTCTTATCACCTTCCTAATATTTTAATAAAAATTCATGTTTAATAGTGAAAAAGGCACTACTTTTTATTTTATATTTAAGTTTTGAATCCAAATGTACTTTAAATTATAAATTCAGAGTCTAAACTGACATTCTCTCTCCCTCCAATCTTGTGCCAATGCCGCTTGTTAGGTAATTCTGTCCTCCATTGTTTGGTTCTACTTTCTTGGTGATACCTTATATTCTTATTTTTAATTGCTTTTGTTTTTAAAGCTATGTTTTCTGATCTCTATACTTGTGCTTATGCCAGTAACACACTGAATTGTGTGACTTTTAAAAGTCAAAATTCATTTTAATCATACCTATAGATGACTACTTTCAGTTTGGTACAGCCAGTCCGTAAGAAAGTGTAATTATGGTAGGCATGCTGTACCTCCACCTGCTTTTATCATGCCAAAAAAAAACATGATTGGCATTTCAGTAAACAGATTTTTATTTTTAATTACATATTTAATGACTTTTTAAAATTACTATTCATATTATAGTTGCTTCCTAATTTTTGCAGTGATAAAAGCTGTCTTCGTTAATATGACCCCAAATTTACCTTTGGATGCTTGTTTTTTCTTCTAAAATATTTACTTTTAATTGCTGGAATTATCTACATTTTCTCCTTATAAACTATTTTGTTCCTTTTCATCAATCCTAATTCCAATGCCATACTTGAAGGGTAATCACTGTAATGAAAGTATTGCTTATCCATCAAGATATTTTAAAAAATGTTTTCTTATATTTGTTATTGGTGTTTTATTTCTTATGTATACCTATGTATAATTATGCTGTATGTATTGGTTTGCTGTGAGAAGTTAATGAATTAATAAATGTAAAGTACTTGGAACTATTCTTACATGTTTAGTAAAAGTTTTCCACTACTATGATTAATATACTCATTATCATAGGTATCTTCATGAGCATTTGTGCAAAAGATTTTAACCATGTTGTTTTCCTTTGTCAAATACATAATTCACAATGAATAAATGGAAATACTTGTAATGGGTATAGGAAAGCCTTTCCTCATCACTCATTATTATTCAGCATAGAATTTAAAAAGGAAAAGAAGTATGTATGGGTCGTCTTTGTTCAGACTTAATCTTTTATGATGCACAAAGAATTTCAGTCTAACACTCTGTGGATGTAATGCTTTGTAGTTGAAAGTACAGCTGTCAAAAAAGGAGGAGTTAATGTTTTTCCTAATAATTTGTTGCCCCCAAAAGCAGAAGGCATACAAGTCACATCCTTTGACTAGAAGAAATAGTAACAATAGGATAGCAATCAAATATCTGAATATCAATTTAGTGTCCCCTCTTAATTAACACAGGCTAAGGAAATAAATCCCTAATATGCACATTATTTAAATGTGAATGAAAACGAGAACACAACTGAAAAACCTGTGAGTGCCAGTAAAAGTTATACTGAAAGTTTATAACCCAATATGCTAAAATAAACAAAAGAAAAATAATGGATCTAAAATAGAAAATGTGATTATATGATGGGAGAAAAAAAGGAAACTAGTGATTCTGGAGGTGAAGTAGGAATGACAAATGAACAGCATTGTAAATGAGAAATTGAAATGACTATATATTTAAACTTAAAAGAACTATCTTTTTTGGGTGATGAAAATATTGTGGAATTAATGCTGTATATTTCACAACTTTGTGAATATACTAAAAACCACTGAACTGTGTAATGCTTTAAAGAGGTGACCATTATGGTATGGGAGTTTTATCTCAATTTAAAACTTAAAAATATTGGTATTATATACATTTTAACAATGTATCTGAAAGTCTGGATAAAGCCTGATTATAAAGAAATTGAACTGACATAAGAGTTAACTGGAGGTGTATAATCTTAATACACTTTCATCAAAAAGGAACTTCAAAAAATTACAGCAAAAAATTTTTCAAAAAATATTTTGTGTCCAATTGCTACACTATAAAAGATACCAAAGTAGGTGAAATCTATGAACTCTTTCAGGACATGGGCTGAGATAGCAAATTATATATTTTTATGTATTTATCATAATCCTGATATTAAAACCTGCTTGAAGAACCCAAAAAGATACGTCCAGAATCAGTTATGAAAATATGCTGTTATAAGTTAGCAAATTAAAACTAGTAATCCATTGAAAGAAAATAAAATACATATTTGTCACAATCTGAATTTAGGAACAAAAAGATTTCTGATAAATTCTTATCTAAAAGGCCATAACTTTAAAAAAAATTTGTAACTCCCCTATAATTGTAAGAAAGTCTTTGTAAAGGACAAGGCTGGATTTATCTAGATTTTTAAGTCTGATCTAAAAAAGGGCTTTCAATCTGTGGACTCAGGATTATTTGAGGATCATAGTTTAACAGTTAAGGATGAGGGAAAATATGAAGCAAGGACGATGTAACCTGTAGATAATTCTATTGAAAAGTTGATGGGTCTTTTGGAAATTTATTGTAATGCACAGTAAAATTATTTTTAGGTTTTATCTTCCTGTGCAAAAGTCTCCTGGAATAATGATGTGATGCTAAAGAAGATAATGGAATAATAATGTAATGTTAACATAGGCAGTAAGTTTTGTCAAGGTGTAGATGGTCTGAGTTCTCAGTGTCCAAGGACAGATGTTTTGGATTCTCAATATCATCACTGGGAATAACTTAACTTTTCTTAAAAAGAACAGCTGAACAAAGTTAAAACTGACATTGTAAACAATATGCAGTATGTTGTCATTACTATATAAATATTGAACATAGAGCCCTTTAAAATAATTAAACTGGTTTTTTTCAAGATGGGTGACTAGAGACCTTGGTCACTAGTTCTTCTGAGAATGAAGAATCAAAGTTTTTCTTTGATTCTTCAAAGACACAAGGGCTGAGATTCCCTGGGCAGGGTAGCTGTGGAAACACTGCCACTCTTTGAAGGAACAGGTATGGGCCCCACCCTTTGTGCTAGCCTGCGCATGGTAGGAATGCCATCAGTGAGGGTATGACCACCCTAATGCTATGGAATGACCCTCCCCCAGTGCACCTGTGCCAACTTCCCATTACCCTGCCAAGGAATCCGAGCCCTTGTGTCTCCGTATCACTGGATCTCCAGCAAACATTCCCCAGCACGCACTGAGACTGCAGCTGCCAGAGGGTGCCAGCAGGTCCCACAGGAACTTCAGGATTCCCAAAGTTCTAATACTCACGGCAGGCTGCCCCTAGGGGAGAGAAGAGTGCAGGACCCTGGGGTGCCACTTGGGACAAAGGAGACCAGAGTATGTGCTTCATTTGAGGGTTCGCCACTAGTAAGCTGAGGGTGTCCGCTCTTCCCTCAGCAGAGAAACAGGCACAGTGCTGCGCTCTGAAGGGGAGAAGAACAGATCTGCCCCAGCAACCAGGTGGCACAGGTGCCTAGGAACGAATGTGGAGTTAGGCCTTTCAGGAAGGTTCCCTTCTCTACACCTCTTGCTTCCTGGGTAGGCACAGAGGATTATCAGGCAGATCTAGCTGTCCATGCATTGTGCCCGCAGGGGAACCCTCCTCGGGCCCAATGTCCCTTAAGATGGCTGCATGATTCCCACTGGATGAGATGTAGCCCAAGCAAGGGGCGGGCCCTGGCCTTGGAATAATGTGGTATTTCTTTTCACTTTGCTCTTTCTTGGTGGGGGCTGGGGCTATGTGCTCTCCTTGCTGTGCTCCTGGGGGCAAGGCTGTGGGGCCCGGGTAGCAGGGCAGAACCCTTTGGCTGCTTTTTGTTTCCCCGAGAAGAAGGGACTAGGGATTGGGTGGGTGCGGGTCGGGGAGCCATAGTGGTCCCAGTGGTTGAAAGTGGGGTATTTCCACTTCTCAGAGAGCTCTTTTGCCTTTCAGGCAAGATTCCCCGATCTTGCCTGGGACTCCAGCCCAGGGCCTGTGTAGTCCCAGGTATGCCTGGCTTCTCCTTGACATTCTTGGGGACTTCAGTGCCCCTTTGAAGCAGACCTGTGGTAACTGTCAGTCTGGGAATAGCCCAGACCTGCGTCTGAAACACGTGCTTCCCTGCACCTGCCCTTCTGTGATCCTATTTCCCCCAGTGGCCTAGCCGCGGTCACCTTTACGGCCCCGTAGACTTGCCTAGGACAGTGTTTCCACCTTTGCTGAGCAGCACTGGGGACAAGTAAGGGCCCCTGGCACTGGAGAACAAGGCGATGCCTGGTAGGCCCAGGTCCCAGAGAGGCAGGCGACACAAAGATCGGTGAATTGTCAGCTAACCCCCGCCCTTGGGGACTCTGGTAACTTCAGGTGCCCCAGGTACCCCAGGCTCCCTCGCCACATTTCACCCCCACCATCATACGAGGCCATACCTGCCCGCACATCCAACTCGAAATCGGATGTAAAGGGGACTGCCACTGTGCTTACCTCATCCTGAAGCTGGGCCTCCACCGGGAACGGACCCAGAGCTCGGCTCCAAGGGGGTCCTGAGAGCAAGATGGTTAGGGTCTGGGCTTCGGTCCCCGCTGCAGCCGTCTTGCCCCTCCCAGACAGCCCCCACCCGCATCTCATGCTCCATCCGCCGCACACACACACCCGCAGCCCGAAGTCCTCACCGTTCTCCGGCGGCGCGAGGTGGCATGGCCGCCAAAGCCTCACTTCCGGGTATTCCTCGCCGGCCTTGCAACTGCGCATGCGCTCCTCTCCGGCCCGGCGCCTGCCGTCACAGTGACCGCTGCGGTTGCCTAGCGACCGTGTCTCTTAGGCGTTGGGGACCAGAGACCTCTGTGGCCACGCCTCGGTGCCGGGCTCTGGCCTGCCCTTTCGAGCGGTTCTGGGCCACGGGCCGGGAGCCCAGGAGCGGCGGAGGTTCGAGCTGGCCGGAGAAACCTCGTCGGGAGCCGGGACTCAGCGCAGGATCCATCGTTGCCTCCCCCCCGACCTCGCCTCGTCGATGTGTACGTGAGTCCCCCCAGCGTTGTGGCCCCTGTGCCCTGGAGGGCTGGACGGCCTGTGCGCCCCTGGGCTGGTCTGTTCCCAAGGGGGCTTCCCGGCAGGGGGCAGGGCACCGCAGCGTCGGGAGCCACGTGTACGGGCCTGTGTTTCGGAGGGGGGTGTGTGTGTTCGTCTGTTGTTGGCGGGTGGCGTGTGGCGGGAGAAATGTGTCTTGGGAGCTACGTGGCAGTGGGGGAGAGGGGCTCATTTCAAGTTGGCTTTCCCACTGCTGAGCCTCTTTCCCTGTTTCCGCCTGGGCTGTGTGGCCGAGGGAAATCTCTTCTCCTTGTGGCTCCTGCCTGAAGGCCTGGGTGAGCTGGGAGGCTGGCTGGGACCCGCAGGCATAGGAGTAACCTCCGCACCGGAGGGGTCGCTTTTGTCAACCTAAGAAGACCACATCACAGTTGAGAACAGAAAGCTCCCAAGGAACCCAGGTCAGGGGCAGATGGGTGTCAAGGAAGGTGAGGCTATCTCCATCCCCCTTTTCCTCTGGTGATCACACCTACTCTCCCCATGGCCCAAAGACTGAGAAGCAGAGCATAGGGTAGGGACAGAGTGTTTCCTTCGAAGTGTGGCTTTTAGGGCTACCTCACCCGTGTTGCTCTCCTTCCCTCATCCACGTTAAGTAGCAGTGGGGAGTGATTTTTCCTGCGTGGACTCCCACCTCTCCTAGGTCCTCCGTCTTCTGTTTTCCTGAACCTTTTTCATGGGCCCTAGACTTTTCTCCTTTTGGGTCGATCTTATCAACAGAATACTTCTCCCAGTTCATCCAGGACTACGTTCTTGGGTTATCCCTTTCATGAGGGTTCCCTTCTCTACACATTGTGCTTCCTGGGTAGGCACGGAGGATTATCAGGCAGATCTGACTATCCATGCCTTGTGCCGGCAGGGGAACCCTCGGTCCCAATGCCCCGTCAGATGGCTGCATGATTCCCACCGGATGAGATGTAGCCCAAGATAGGGCCAGCCCTGGCCTTGGCCTTGGCCTTGAATAAATGTGTTTCCTTTCATCGACACTTTGCTCTTCCTTGGTGGGGGCTGTGAGGTATGTGCTCTAGGGGTTGGGTAGGTGCAGGTTGGGGAGCCGCAGTGGTGCCAGTTGTTGAAAGTGGGGCTGTTTCTTCTTCTTGGAGAGCACTTTTGCCTTCAGGCAAGATTCCCCGATCTTGCCTGGGACTCCAGCCCAGGGCTGTGTGGTCATTCCTATGCGTGGCTTCTCCTTGACGTTCTTGGGGCCTTCAGTGCCCCTTGGAAGCAGACCTGTGGTCACTGTCAGTCTGGGAATAGCCCAGACCTGCGTCTGAAACACGTGCTTCTCTCCATCTGCCTTTCTGGGATCCCATTTCCCCCAGTGGCCTATCTGTGGTCACCTTGGCAGCCCCTTGCACTTGCCTAGGTCAGTGTTTCCACCTTTGCTGAGTAGCGGAGGGGAGGAGTAAGAGCCCCTGGCATTGGAGAACAGGGCGATACCTGGTAGGCCCAGGTCCCAGAGAGGCAGGGGACACAAAGATCAGTGAATTGTCAGCTAACCTCTGCCCTTGGGGACTGTGATAAGCCAAGGTTCTCCAACCACCCCAGTCCACCTCCCCACATTTCACCCCCACCACCATATGAGCCCATTCTGCCCACACCATCCAGCCCAAAATCGGATGCAAAGGGCACTGCCACCGATCTCACCTCACCCTGAAGCTGGGTCTCACCGACCCAGAGCTCAGCTCCAAGGGGCCTGAGAACAGGATGGTTAGGGTCTGGCCCTCGGTCCCCACCACAGCCTTCTTCCCCTCCCAGACACCCTCATTTGCATGTCATGCTCCATTTGCTACACACAGCCCACAGACCTTCAGCCATGTGAGGATGCAGCAAGAAGGCTCTAACTAGATTCCAGTGCCTTGATCTTCCTAGCCTCCAGAACTGTGAAAACTAAATTTCTGTTCTTTATAATTTACCCAATCTGTTGTATTCTGTTACAGTCACACAAAAGCGACTAAGACAGAGAAGTAGGTTTTGTTATGATAAATTTTTTTAAAATGCGGAAACAGCTTTTGAGCTGAGTAATGCAGAGCCTGTAAGAGTTTAGAGGAGCAGGCGAGAACAAGCCTGTATGGCCAGGAATGAAACATTGACGGTTATTCTGATGATGGCTGAGAAGAATAGGAAAGCTGTAGAGAGAGCCTACATCTTAAGATTTTCTATGTGGTCATGAACAGAATATTAGTTGAAATAAGGATAGTAAAAGCCACTTTGATGAGGAAGGAAGTGAAAGGCAGGTGCTATTTACCAAAATAATGGAAGAATGACCCCACAGGCATTTTTGGAGATATTCAAGGCTGCCACTCCCATCACAGGCCCAGAGTACCAGGGCCTTGAGGGCAGAAAGGTTTAGAGAGATGGGGCAGCAGGCCCAGGGCATCCATGGGACCTCAGAGCTTGCCACCCAGGGCTGCCTTGCGTCTCTGCTCTCTGCATTCTGGCACAGCATTCCTGGACTGCCCCCTGCTGTGGCTCAGGCAGGCCCAGGTATGGCTCAGCTGCTGCTCCAGAGGGTGCAAGTGCGGATCCTTGGTGGTGGCCTTCTGGTGCTAATTCTGCAGATGTGCAGAGTGCAAGAGCTATGGAACTGCGGCTTCCTCTCTACCGAGATTTCAAAGGATGTCTTGGACAGTTTCAAGGCCACTAAAGAGAGTCTCCACTGGGGCAACACCAAATCCAGCCATGAGATTGGGACCACATTTGAGGCCTCAGAAATGTGGAGATACCAGAGTGCATCACAAGCCTGGAAAAGCAGTAGGTCTGTGACTTCAATGTGTGAGAGCTAAAGAATGGGCTGCACCCAGCAAATCCATGGCAGGGGTTCTGCATAGGGACTTGGGGGGCCCAACCTCCACCCTGGTGTGTGTGTCGGGATGGCGGGACATGGAGTGAAAGAAGATTATTCTCAAGCCTAAAGATTTCACGTTGTTTGCTCAGTTGGGTTTTGGATTTAGTTGAGACCAGTTACCCCTTTCTTCTTTCTTATTAAATATTTCTTCGTTTCCTAATGGAAATGTCTATCCTATGCCTGTCTTACCAGTGTATTTTGGAAGCACATAGTTGTTTCATTTCACGGGCTCACAGTTGATGGGAAGTTAGCCTCAGGATGAATTGTGCTTTGAGATTCATCCATATCTGATTTGGATGAAACTCTGGCATTTAGATTTTTGAGTTGATGCTGGGATGAATTAAGACTTTTGGGACTACTGGGATAGAATGAATGTATTTTGCATGTGAGAAAAACATGAATTTGGGGGGGTAGGGGGCAGAATGCTATGGCTTGAAGGGTCCACCAAAATTCATAGGTTAAAACCTAATCCCCAATGTGATAGTACTGGGAGGGGATGCTTTCAGAGTTGATTAAGTTCTGAAGGATGAGATTAGGACACTTATAAGAGGGCTTGAGGTTGAAGGGAACTCTCGTCTGCTTTCTTGTCCCTTCTGCCTTCTGGCATATGAAGATGCACCAAGGTGGCTCTCACCAGATGCCAGCATCTTGATCTTGCATTTCCCAGCCTCCAGAACTGTGAGAAAATAAATTTCTATTCCTTGGAAATCACCTAGTCTCAGGTATTCTGTTACAGCAGCACAAAACAGACTAACTCAAAGAGATGGCCTTTTAAACATGAATAAAACCTCAGAAGCCTTAAAATAAAATATTGGTAAATTAGATACCATAAAAATAAAATTTTTCATGGCAAAAGAGGACCATAAACAAATTCAAAAGACAAGTAGGTCAAACTATCCCTTTTCACTGATAATATAATGTTGTAGTTAGACAATCCCAAAGGCTCCACCAAAGACTCTGAGAGCTGATAAATTCACCACAGTCTCAGGATACAAAATTAATGGACACAGATCAGTAGCATTTCTACATACTAATAACAGTCAAGCCAAGAGTCAAATCAAAGGCTCAATACCACAATAGCTACAAAGAGAATAAAATACCTTGGTGAATATACTTAACCAAGGAGGTGAAAGATCTCTACAAGAAGAACTATGAAA
>CAUYRT010089360.1:0-65452 GCA_963574885.1 Lepilemur ruficaudatus
GGTGGGGATCCAGTTTCAACCTTCTGCAGAATAATGGCCAGCAAACATATAAAAAAGTGCTGAACATCTCTAAACATTAGGGAAATGTAAATCAAAACCACAATGTGATATCACCTAATTCCAGTGAGAATGGCCTTTATCGAAACGTCCCAAAACAGCAAATGCTGGTGTAGAGGTGGAGAGATTAGAACACTCTTACACTGCTGGTGGGACTGCAAATTAGTACAACCCCTGTGGAAAGTAATTTGGACATATCTCAAAGAGCTAAAAATATAAATACCATTTGATCCAGAAATCCTGCAACTGGGCATCTACCCAAAGGAAAAAAAGAGATTTTATAATAAAGACATCTGCACTTGAATGTTTATGGCAGTACAATTCACAATTGTCACTCTAACCATTTCTATTTCAATATACTGTTGAAAGTCCTAGCCAAAGCAATTAGACAGAGAAAGTAATAAAAGACCCAAATTGGAAAGGAAGAAGTTAAATTGTTACTTTTTTTATAGATGGCATAATCTTATATAGAAGACCATAAGATTTCACAATAAACTGTTATAATCAATTTATGAATTTGGTAAAGTTACAGAATACAATGTTACTTAATATTTTTTGATGTTCACTTTTCTCATCTGCTAAATTGGGATATTTCAATTAGAGAAATTGCAAGGACTAAATAGGAATATTGAACATAAAGTATAGTTCACAATTTCTGGTCATCTCTTTCCTGATTTTACACTCCCCTGAAGTAGCATTACCACTTCTGTTAGCATTGGTCTGATCTTGGAATTTCCTCAAGTTTGGATATTTCCTAATGTCTTTTCTTATTAAATTATGTCATTACATAATTCTCAATGAGATGCCAATAATTGATGACATAGTCCAGCTCATGGGCTTTAGGAGTTGCAATCACCATACCTGGTTTATAGTCTTTATTGAAGGGAGTTTTGCATGTCTTAGATCTACCCCACACAGAACACATGACTTCATCAAAAGATTTGGTCAATTCTGCTGTAAGTCTTCATTATCTTTTCTGAGTTGCAATAATTTATTCAATTTAGTTTTTATAATTCTCTTAATGTATCTTTTTATTTCAGCATATTACTGAAATAAATTACTGTGGGTACAAATGTTTAGGTTACATATATTGCCTTTGTCCAACCCCAGTCAGAGCTTCAAGTGTGTCCATTGCCTAGACTGGGCACTGCACCCATTAGGTGTGAATATACCCATCCCCTCTTCCCCTCTCCCACCTGCCCAACACCCAATGAATCTTACTACTATATGTGCACTTGAGGATTGGTCAGTTAAGTCAATTAATACCAATTTGATGGTGAGTACATGTTGTGCTTGTTTTTCATTCTTGTGATACTTTATTTAGTAGAATGGGCTCTATCTCTATCCAGGATAATACAAAAGGTGCTAGATCACCATTGTTTTTTGTGGCTGAGTAAACCTCCGTGGTATACATATACCACGTTTTATTAATCCACTCATGTATTTTTAAGATATTCCTGAGTCTCAATGATTTTTTTCAAGAAAGCAAGTATAAATGATGCAGAGAGGAAGAACAACTACTTCCTGACTCAGACCATTACCTCATAGTTGAGAATGTCACCATAGTCAAGGCAACAATGCTTTTTAAGTGGAAGAATGATGTTTTCTCACATAATTCCTTTTAAATTGTCAGGACTCTATGATGCATTTTGGAAATATTCACTGTAATGGAAAACAGTTGAGATCAGAATAATGTAGAGGTTAAATATTTGATTTGTTTCTAATGCAATTTTACTCATCACCTGTCAAGGCAAATCATTTCAAATTGGTGCTTTGGGGGGAAAAATTTAGTTTGTTATAAGATTTTCACCTAAGGCATCATTTTCTAACTTCGCAATTTTTAAATCTGTAATCATTAGCACATGAGTGTGCACGGTATTAAAGGTATTAACCCATAGACAGCCAACACTGATTAACATGCATCTCTAATTATTCATGAACATTTTTCTATAAACAATAGTTCAAAATGCATTTTATAAAAAATTTTAATAAAATACATATTTCAAAATATTCATGGAGTCTTTTCACCAACCCTGACATTTCCTTAAATAAAACAGGAACTTTTCATTAAGCTATTGGTAGCAGATGTGACCAGTCACCTATTCAATCTCCCTACCTCTTTTCTAATGGAGGCCCTATTCATTTGGGGTGACACAAACCTCAGGTACAGACTGTGTTATATAACATCCCTGATAGTTAGCAATAGTCATGTGATTAGGTGACTAAATTCAAGCCAGCATTTGTGGGATGGAATCTTCTGAAGGATACAAGAATGGAGACTATTACTGACAGTTTTCACTTCCCTTGTTTGCTATGCTTTATTTCTAATAAGTTGACATGTTGACAGGAGCTCCAGAAGCCATCTTATTTCCTGAAATGATTCTATCAATAAATATTACGTGATATTATGTGAAGTATCAAATGTTAATAGGAAAAAAGCCTATGCTTTGAAATCTTTGGGCATCATAACAGTCTGGACTGCCAATATTCAAATTTGTTTTAAGAGAAAATAAATATTTGGTTTTCACTACGAAAATTGAGCATTTTCTGATTTAAGAAACCAAATTTAATGCTAATGGAAGTACTACTCATGGCAGGCAGATGTCTGAAAATGTCCCTCTGAATATTTTAGTCCCCTGGTTATTCAAATACGAATTTTGTATTGCTGAAAAGGTGACTTGCAAATTTAACTAAGCTTACAGATCTTAAAATAAGTAGATTATCTTGAATATCTGGGTGAGAACAATTTAATCACTTGAATCTTAAAAGCAGAGAAATTTTTAAGAGAAATGTAGCAAGAGAGGAAGGCAGAAGAGATGAGAAAGAAAGGGGGGTGGTTCAAAGAAATTTAAATAGTGAGGACTCAACCCACCGTTTCTGGCTTTAAAGATATAGGAAGGAAGCCATGGGGCAGAAATGAAAGCTCCTTCAAGGAAAAGGGAACTATGCCCAGCATACAGCCAGGAAACAGAGACTTCTGCCACAGGATCTCATGGAGTTGAATACTTTCGACTTTCTGAAGGAGTCTGGAAGCAAACTCTCCCCCTCATAGCCTCTAATGAGAAACACAACAGCCCTGCCCACATCTTGATTTCAGCCTTGTGAGATCCTAAGCAGAGCCCATTGGATTTTGTATGAAACACAGCTGAGCCAACCTGGACTTCTGGTATATAGATCAGTTAGATAATAAATCTGGTTAGTTTTAAGCTGCTAAATTTGTGGCAACTCTTTCTGGCAACATTACATGGGGAAATATTTTAGAAGATGTTCAAATTGAGAAATTAAATATGCTCCTTTATATAAATGTTACCTGATTCTCTCAAGATTTTTTGTTGTTTACATTAATATTTATTATTAATGAGATTCCAAAGGACACTAAGTATATGAAAATGGAGGAAAAGCTGAAAAAAATATCTTCTATGAAATTTTTGGTACATGGCAATAGTGAGCTAGATTATTCAGAACTACTTCACTCTAATAAAAATATAAAAATACTCAATAAAGTAGAAAAATATTTTTGAACATATCGAAAAGATGAAAATATATTAAGGGAATATCTAACCAGTAATGAAGGGAAAAGAGAACCCAAGATTGTTAAACAGAAGCATTTGCTACTTTTTCTTTCAGAGCAATTGCAATTACTGAGAACTTTAAATTCATTTTGATAGCCTCATCAAGGCAAAGTCTTAAGAAAACAAAGTCTATGGCCCTTGAAGTTTGGGAAAACTAATAAAGCACTATTCTTCAAATATAAGATAAGAACATAATGTTCTGCAAACTCAGGGGTGGATGAACCAGATGTAAACCAGCTCTTTTGAGGAATTTTTGCCTGATATTCACATCAATAGGATGGTATACGTTACCTCAAAATTTGAACTTAGATCCTAATAATCCTAATTGTTTTAAAGAAATAAAGGCAAACATGAATAAAAATATCTACATGTTATGACACATATTATTCCTAAAAATATTATTTGGGGTATAAGTAGTACATTGTCAAAGGTAACCATTCAAGGAGGTAAGTTAAAAGACAATCATCACAAAAACAAACATTAGTGACAAACATGTAAAAGGTCTAATATTATTCACCATAGACTATAAAACAACTAGACATGCTATGTTTAAGAAATAAAGGTCATGTCTAGCAATATCACCATTTGGCACATATCCAAAGGAAATAAAATCGGTATGTCAAAAAGATACCTGTACCTCCATGATAGTGGGAGCATTATTCACAATAGCTAAGATATGGAATCAAACTAAGTGTCCATCTGGATCAAGAAAGTTTGCTATATAAACACAGTAAAATTCTATTCAGTCTTTAGAAAGAAAGATATCTTGCAGTTTGCATCAACATAGATGAACCTGAAAGACAGTATGTTAAGTGAAATAAGCCAGTCATATAAAGACAAACACTGCATGATCTCACTTATACATACAAAAAAGTCAAATTGTTACAAGTAGAGAGTAGAACAGTGGTTAACAGGGACTGGAGGAGAGAGGAGTTTGAGAAAATGTTAGTCAAATGATACAAAATTTTCATTAGATGGCCAGGCACAGTGGCTCACGCCTGTAAACCTAGCACTCAGGGAGGCCGAGGTGGGAGGATTGTTTGAGCTCAGGAATTCGAGACCAGCCTGAGCAAGAGCAAGAGACCTTGTCTCTACCAAAAACAGAAAAAAATTAGCCAAACAACTAAAAATAGAAAAAAAATTAGCCGGGCATGGTGGCGCGTGCCTGTAGTCCCATCTACTCGGGAGGCTGAGGCAGGAGGATCACTTGAGCCCAGGAGTTTGAGGTTGCCGTGAGTTAGGCTGACACCAGGGCACTCTAGCCCTGGCAACAGAGTGAGATTCTGTCTCAAGAAAAAAGAAAAGTTCAATTAGGAAGAACAAGTTTAGGAGCTCTGTGGAAGAGTATGATGACTATAATACTATAATAACAATGTATTGTGTTCTTGAAAATTTCTAAAAGAGTACTCTTAATGTGTTCTCACCACAAAAAAATTATTAAGTATGTGAGATAACACACATGTTAAAAAATAAAAGAAAGATCAAGTTTGAAATGTATATTTTGAAAAAACAGGAAACTATTAATAAAGCCATAGGAATAAAACACAAAAGATATATTCAGTTTATAACTAAAATTAAAAACTGAATTTATATGTTTAACAGCACAATAGATAGAGTGAATATAAATATATTCATAAGATTAATTGAAGCCTTTGTGTTGAGACAAGGGGTCCATCTGTCGTCTGTGGTGAATGCATATTACTCTTCCCCCTGAAACTGTATCTTGCTCTTGTTCTGTAATCCTATCTTCCTCTCCTCAAAAAACCTTGTTTTGTGTTTAAAAAAAAGATTAATTGAAATCTCAAGATGAAGCATAATAACAAGGGAGCAACGATATTTGGAGAAATATTGGCTGTTTTTTAAATAATGAAAGAAATCAATTCAAATTAATATAAAGCAGAATAAATAAAGTGATCATACAGAAATGGCAGAATACCAGGGCATAGAAGGAAATCTTAAAGGTGCTTACATAAAGGAGAAAAATTACCTTAAAATTATTGGCAATTAGGTAGACAGCTAACTTGTTAACAGTAACAGTAACAATAGCAGGAAATAGTGAGATGTTGCCAATTTCTAAAAGAAAATGATCACCATATGAAGGGTCTGATTTCGAATCAAAAGTTCAGTTTATTATATCTCAAACAAGAAGCAGTACAGTTAATCAAAGTATGCTCCTAAACTATTGACACAGTTTTGCCATCTTAACAACAGCTTGTTTATGCCAGCAGCAAAGAAGTTTGGAAAAAAAAGTGGCAATGAAATCGTGAAAGGTGTTTTCCACAGCTTGTTGAGAATTGAATATTTTCCCTTGCAAGATGTGGTCAATGCCTGGAAGAAGTGGTAGTCAGTTGGTGCAATGTCTGGTGAATATGGTGGATGACAGAGGGAGTTTCCAAGTCCAGCTGCTGTAGTTTGAGCAGCCTTGTTTGTGCGACATGTGGTCAAGCATTGTCTTGCATGCAGATTGGCCTGTTTCTATTGACCAATCTCGGCTGCTTAATGGCAAGCATCCTCATTATATCCTCCAACTGGCTGCAGCAGACTTCTGCTGTAATGGATTGACCAGGTTTCGTGAAGCTATAGTGGATACTACCAGCACTGGACCACCAAACAGACATCATTAGCTTTTTTATTCTTTTTAACAAATATTCAGTTTTGGACTGTGTTTTGACACTTCATCTTATGCAACCACTGGGCCAGACACTTGCCATTGTCAAAAAGAATCCATTTTTCATCACATGTAACAATATGGTATAGAAATTGTTCACCTTTATGTTGTAACAGCAAAAAAAAGGCAAGCATGGAAAATTTCTCTTCTGACACTTGTTAAATTCATGAAGAACCCATCTATCCAGTTTGTCTACCTTGCTCATTTGTTTCAAATGGTCCAATATTGTTGGAATAGTAACATCTGCTGCTAATTCACTCATAGGTTAAGATGGATTTGCTTCCACTATAGCTTTCAGCTCATCATTATCCACCTTGGTCTTAGGTCTCCCATGTAGTTCATTTTCAAGATTAAAATCACTAGAATGCAACCTCAAACTATCGAGGTTCTGTGCATTCATTAGTCACATCCTTCTCAAACACTGTTGACATTTCAAGCTGTTTGTGCTGCATTGGTTCCACGATGGAACTCACATTCAAAAATAACACAAATTTTTGACTTATCCATGGTTTTACAAAATTGCTCTAAAAATTTTTTTTGCAAGATAGTCATAAGCCAAAATGTGCATTAGAAAGACTGAGTATGTACCTTCACAATAAACATAAAACAAGAAGCTTCGAAGTGAAATGTCAGAGATATCAACTGTCAAACTTAGTACTTAAGAAAATTGACCATTTCATACTTAATAAACTAATAGACTGCTATGCTCAAAGAAAACAGAATTAAAAATAAAACATATTCAGACCAAACCAGAGAAGAAGAGGAAGAAAGAGAAAAAAATATGAGAGAGTTTATCATGAGCAGATAACTACTAAAATGGTAAAATACTAAAGGCAGAATTAAATTGTCACAACTTAAAATTTAAGAAGCAAGAAGATTAAAAACAAATGGAAAACAAATTAACTCTAACTGTATGAAACAATAATAATAATACACATGCTTTAGAAAGAAGGATGGGCTAAAAGTACACTGAAGTCCTTATATTGAAAAGGACAGTAAATGTTAAATTTTGATTTTGAATAGTATAATTAATAATATTGTGATTTCATCAGTAACCATAAAAGAATTGAAATGATGTAAGTTCAAAATTAGAACAGGTTGATTACCCCTTATCTGAAATACATGGGACCAGAAGTGTTTTAGATTTCAAAGTTCTTTATAGTTTAAAGCATTTGCATATACATAATGAGATATAATATCTTGGGCGTGGGACCCAAATCTAATCATAAATTTTATTTCTGTTTCCTATACACCTTATACACATGGCCAGAAATTATGGTATATGGTATTTTTGATCATTTTATTCATGAAACAAAGTTTGTGTACATTGAACTATCAGAAAGCAACAGTGTCAGGTGTGGAATTTTCCACCTATGGCATCATGTAGACACTCAAAAAGTTTCAGATTTTGGAGCATTTCATATTCACATTTTCGGATTAGGAATGCTTAACCTATCCCAGGAAAACATGCAATGGAATAATATTTAATACAATAAATGCAGAAGAAGTCAAGAAAAACACATAGAACAGGAAGAACAAAATTAGAATGCACAATAAAATAAGATAATAAATTTAAGTCCTACTATAACAGCAATTGAATTAAATAATCTAGTTAAAAGAAAAAGATTATGAAACTGGATTGAAGAAAAATACAATTACAGCGTGTTTATAAAATACATTATAAATACATTGCAAATGCAGGCATTCAACACAAGAATAGTATAAAGCTTGCAAATTCAAACAAAAACAAAAATGTGAGAGAACTATATTAATATCAAAGAAAATAGATTTTAAGGCAAAAATGTATTACTAAAAATAGTTGCTTTATGGTAAAAACTGGTAAAATTCACCAAAAAGCAGCTAATTTGTATATCATTTAAAATTTATATACTTTCAAAATATATTAAGCAAAAAAAAAAATAAGTAAATGTTAAATTCTAAATATGAAAAATTTTAACCACTGTCACTCATTAATTACTAGAACAAGCTGGAGAGAGACAGAAAATCAGAGGGGGTGGAGAGAGAGAGAGAGAGAGAGAGAGAGAGAGAGAGAGAGAGAGAGAGATTTGATATCTGTAAGAATAGAAAAGATTTTTAAAATATATTTTAAAAATTTGACCTAAATGTCATGTAAATAATATTAATTTTACAACAGAAGAATAAAACCTAGAAAACCTAGAAAACCAAACAGCATATTTACATATTTTTGCCAATGAAGAAAGTTTCTAAACTTTTGAAATGACTGAACTAACTTTAAGTACATTATCTAATCCCAATAGAAATAAGCTAAATATCAGGAACAAAATAATAACCAGAAATACCTCACATTTTTGTAAATTAAGAAATTATTTTATTAATAATAACTCATGAATCATTAAATAATAATAGAAATTAGAATATATTTTAGCTAATAGTATTAAAATTACAGTGTTACATGAAGTATATTAAAATGTGTTGAATACAAGTGAAATATTCAAAATAATGTGGTAACAGGTTATCTGAATACAGTAGAAAAATATCAGCAACATAAATGAGAATAGAAAAATAAAAGAACTAAGAATGCTTAAAAGAAAGATAATTCAAAACAAATATAATGTGGAGGACTAAGAAAGCTAGAACCACATTTTTATTAAGACTGATAAAATCGAAAGACTGGTTAACAGGAAAAAAGAGAAAAAGGCAAACAATATCAGAAATGAGGAAGAAAATAACACTAAATCAATTAAACACAATAAAAAATAATAGAATACTAAAATAAAGGTAGGCAAATTAATATGAAATATTTATAACTTGAATCTTGTTTATAGAAAATAATATAATTTGCCAAAATGGGATCAAGGAAAAATAGAATAGCTGAGCAGTTTTAAAACAATTAAAGGTGCATCAGCAGTAAAAATACCTACCCAAGAAGAAATTTCTAGAGTCATATGAATCTATTAGAGTGTTAGAAATCATTCATGGAAAAAAGAAATAATAAAGTGGGAGAAGGAAGCACAGAATGAGATGGTAAAAATAAGTCCAACGATACGACAGTGCCAATAAATGTAAAGTAATAAAACTTGTAGCTATGACACAAAGATTGTCAGAATGGATTACATAATTCCTATACAAAGCGGCTATGTGATGCTTATAAGATATACCTAACATATAAGGACCCACAATGGCCGAAAGTCAAGGCATTGATTAAAGATACGCTTCGGAAACACTAAGTAATGCAATTCTGATGTAATTATAATGATATAAGACAAAATATTCTCTAAAGTATTATTGGGGATTAGTGTTTCTAAATAACTGTGTACTATCTAAATTAACAAGAACATACACTCACACACACACGCATTTCTAAGCATGTATTAATTCTAAACACCTGATAACAGTTTTAAAACTACTTATCACAAAATTAACAAACTAAAAAGATAAATAGAAAACTTCATAATCCTAGTTGAAAAGTTTAATATAAATTTTCAGTAAATAATAGATCAGACAACAAACAAAACAACAAAGATAACATTTGAAAAGAAAATTTAATAAACTTTATTGGTTGGACATGTATAGAAAACTGTATCCTATAGTTGGTGGATATATCCTCTTTTTAACCACAAATGTAATATTTATGCAAATTGATCAAATGCTACACAATAAATTGCAAAAAAATTTGTCTCATGTATGGCTTTGGTCACAATATAATTTAGAAATTAATGACAAAAAAAGCTAAACATTCTCCATACATTTGAAAATGTAAATGCATACTCCTAAACAAATCATGTACCAAAGAAGAAATAATGATTTAAAAAATAGTAAAAGCTGTGGAATTCAATTAAAGTGGTAACTAGATTGACATAAAAAATTTAAATGCTTATTTTAACAATGATAAATGATTAAAAACAATGGCCAAGCCTCCCATTCCAAAATAAGCCAAAGAACCCAAACGCATGAACAGTAATTTTTTTGAAAAAGTTAATTCAATAAAAAATACACAGAGTAAAACAGCCTGAAGGAAAAAGCAATGTTTTCTTGAATAGCTGAATAATATTGATAAATCTCTAGCAAGACTAATCTTGAAGGAAAAGAGAAGGTAAAATTGAAGAGTATTAGAAAACAATAGTGGTACCTAAGTACTGATGCTACTGGAGATTAGTTAGAAAGAACATCCTGTTGAAAATTTAGCTAAACAAATAAATTCCCATATCAGAACAGAATCAAAATCAGCACACTATCTGAATAATCTTATAAGAATTAAATAAATTGAATGCATAATTAAAAATATTTTACAATAAAAAGACCAGACTCAGAAAGCTTTAAAGATGAATGTCAGCAAATATGCAAGGAACAGATACCTCCAATCTTAACTAAACTCTTCAGTAGAATAGAAATGATGGTAACACTCTTCTGTGTGTTTTACAAGGCTAGCATAACCTTCATACCAAATCAAATGTGCCCAGTAAGAAAAAGCAAATGATAAAGTATCATTTGTGAGACAATATGTATCATATGTGAGACAATATGTATTAGTGAAGACATAAGCAAAGCTACTATAATAAAAGGACCCCAAAATGCATCGGTATCACAAGATAGGATTATGTCTATCTCTCATACAACAGTATAAAAATGGATAGAGAATTAATGGCTGATTGAAAGCTATGCCTACAAGATAATACAGGTACTCAGGCTCCATCATATTTAGGGTGCTGATCTCATGAGAATGGATAAATCTAGCTAACCTCCATCACATTTGTATTCCAGCCTACAGAAAAGAAAGACAGACAAAATATAAGCTAAGCAGCTTCCTTTTAAGAACAGGTCATGGAAAATGCACATATCATTTGGTTTACATTCTAGTGATGACTTCAAACTTGAAAGGTAAACTGAAATATGTGGCCTTCTAGCTAAGCAGCCAAGTGAACCATTAAAACTTCATCAGGTTGGACAGCTTGTGGGGAGGACGATGCATGGAGAGGTTTCTACATTTAACAGGAAGAAAAGGACAAAAGTATCAGTCTTTGATAAAATACAGATATAAATATCCTCTTAAGAATGAGCAAATTAAGTCAGCGTATATAATAAGATTTTAGTAAATCATAGGGAAAATTTCCAGAAAAGTTGTTCTAGTTGAATATTAGAAATTTGACTGACATATTTTACCATCTTAATGAATTATAGAAAAATACCTACAAGGTCATTACAGAGTTGGCAAAAAATAATGCTTAATAAAAAATCAATATCCACACACAGTTAAAAAACAATCTTAGCAAATTAAATATAGAAGAAAACCATCTTAGTATGTGGTGCAACTTTTTGAGTACTTTTGTTATTGCTAATTGTTTGTGATGAGCTCTTATAATAATTTTTATTAGACGGAGAACCTCATTTAGAACTCCCATTATGCATAATAAAATATTAATGAATATTAGCTATTATACAATTTTATCTATTTTCACAGGCCATGCATATAAACAGAAATAAGGGGCTGGTAGTTGTTTTTGTATTTATATTAATGTTCCCTCTTGCTGATTAAACAAAACATAACTATATATAATTAAGTAAAGGATATCTGCATACAGCGACTCTTGTTAGCAGTAATCAATCAGGGTTGTATTGTTAAGAACAGTAGTAGTATCCACAGCTATTTCTCACAGTATTCAGTTTAAAAATTAATATAGACCATGATCAATTAGAGGACTCTGTAAGTACCTCTCAGAGATTTTTATGTGTAGCATCATTACTTATTACACTAATCCATCCCAAGTTTTGTTCTTTTGATTGTCTTCAATTGACAATAATAATTATTGCCAAATTTGGCAGTGGAGGAGAAGAAAACAAAGAGAAGAAAAATAGGATTGACACACAAAATAAATTGTAAAACCTATGACACAAATGGATAAGAACAGTGAGAAACAAAGTCACCTCCAAGAAGCAAAATGAATCTCAAAACTTGACTCTAATTGAAGTTAACATATAAACTGTTGTTAAGTTAAATTAAATTTGACCTGAAGCCACCTGGCATGTTGACTCCCTGTATAGGGAACTAAGTATCCTAAGTATGTAAACAAACCTAGTTATGAATACAACAAACAGCCAAGTTTCAGGCAATCACAAGTTCAAGGGTTTTAGCCAATCATAGGCAGCCAGTTCATCACGCTATGACCTAACAAGGCAGACGTCAGCTGTAACTAAACAGTCAATTTCTCCTCTTTGCTTCTGTGTCTGACCTTTTAAAACTCACTCCATACACTGCTGGGCGGAACTTTCTGAACCTCCACTGATTCAGGGTGCTATCCAAATTAATGAATCATTCTTTGCTCAAATAAGCTGCTTAATTCATTTGTTTTTCTTTTCTTTTAACTCTGTATATTAGTCACTGAAGATTAAAAGTGATGAGGTAAAAGTTGGCTATTTTCATCCCAGCAATAATCAGAGAACAGGAATCCAGAGGAAAGAACTGGTATTCTGTTCCAAAGGCAAAGGAGAACAAAAGCAAATACTACTAAAAGTGCATATTATATAGGTTCTTATTCAGATTCCTTAAAAGAACAACCTCTGTTTTATGTTCTGGGACCGTATATAAATCTTCTCATGGGAAGAAAATGTACTAGTCTTGTTAACATGAATAGTCTTGTTCACATGGTAGCATTTCTAATTGCAAATTCATAAACTGTTATTTGTTTTTATCCTCCAAGTTTGAAATCTTGCTTAAATTGAACAAACCCAGAAAGCCTAGGATATGACTCAATTTTGAAGGTCTTGATGTAACCCATAGAAACAAAGTTCAAATATGCTACCCTCTAAAATCCCTTCTTGGCATAAGTCAGCCTGACTTTTTCAGCCAACATCTTTCTGCATTGTAATGTGAAACTTTCTATCTTGAAATTTCAATAAACCATTGGATGAACTATAAATTCAGGCATTTTAATTCAGAAGTTTTAGGAGTTTTTATGTAAATAGATTAAAGGATATTAAACAAAAATGGACAGAGTAATCACTATAGCTTTCTAAAGATATAAAAAATGGAGTGGAGAATTAAGAAATGATAATTTCCTTTCATCCCCAAGAAAATATTTCATATCTTCAAAACTTTAATTGATGGAATTTTGTCTTCTATTTCAAACATCTTATTCTGCAACCATGAGAATATCAATGTTGATTTTTAAATGTAAATAAACAGTAGTCTATGCATCATGTTAAAAATAAAACACTATTTGGAAAGCATATTCATTACTTATGGATCTCAACTATATGAGAAAACAGAGGTATTTGATATTTTTAAAAGCTGCTGTTACACAGCAGGATGACTATAGCAAATAACAATGTAGTGTATATTTCAAGATAACTAGAATATTTTCAATGTTATTGCCACAGGAAATATATGTTTAAAGTGGTAGATATGGTAATTACCCTGCTTTATATACACATGAATGGAAACATCACATTGTAATATATAAATATGTAAAATTATGAGTCAATTATAATTTTTTTAAAGAAAACACCTTACAGTTAGTAACACCATGCTTCTGCCATGTACCTCTGTGTGCCTATTTGCTATTTTAACAGTTCATATTGTTTACACGGTTTTGCATTTCTTATTATTTTAAAATAGATTTGTGGAATATATGCTTTTTAAGTATTACATATAAAAGGTGAAAACATTGATTTACCAAAATTGCATGTGTCTCAAACCTCAACAAAATAGACTTTATAAATGAAATATTCTGTAAAAGGCTTTGTTTACCTGAATTTTTTTTTTTTTTTGCAATATTGAATCCAGAATCACCACCAATTTAAACAATACTCTAAGAATCCATGAAGGGATTCTTTATAAAGGATTAAGGGATTCCTTGTGGATGACTGACTTCATACTATAGAATGAGAATTAGGTAGAGTTAAATTTGATTAAAATAGATTGTATATGTACTTTGTTTTATATGTATGCTTTGACTAAGGAAGTGGTGAAAACATTAAGCCACACAATGTTAGGCTTTAGTTAGGTTTGACATTCTCCTCTTCTTGAATTTCCCATGTTATGATGATATCCCATCCTATTTTTCAGTGAGTTTTTTAACCTATGCATGTCACACCTACAATCTCATGTTCCTGTGTTATGAAAACTGCAAAGAAATTTATCTACATGTTACTGCAATTGCTTATATTTCACCCTTTAAATAAAAGAATCACTATCAATATTTGGTTAAGGTGGTTTTGGTTTGTTTCTACTATTTCTTGTAGAGTTGTCTCCTCTTAGGTATTAGATATTATACTATAAATATTGTCGCTTTTAGGTTGTGTTTTTTGAGACCGTGTTTGTCTTGTTCTGGGCTCAATAGTTGAAGGTTTTTGCTCTACACTGTTTCACTAATGACATGTACTATATTTCATATCCTCTAGTAAGAAGATAAATTTGCTTATGGAGATCTGAGCTGAAAATAGTTTGAACAATGGACAGATATAGAGTGTCTATGTTTATTGATAATCTTATTAGTTATTCTTTCTGGACACATGTTTTGTCTACAGATATTAAGATTTATTCTGTTTAAACAGTGTGCCCACTAAAGCATAACCTACATACTTAATTTGCCAGAATGAATAACATACCTCACTTCTGATTTTACCCAACTTAAACAGTGGGTGTCTACATGGTGATAAAGTGTAGGTGGTATAGATGGGCAGAAAGTAGGGAAAGTCACAGATTTTAGAACTCTATAAAAATTTTGTTTTTCTGTGAAATGTATTGATCAATTATGGAGTAGTATAATATTTATTACAGATATTTAAGATATGCAATTTGATGCATATTAATAATTAGAGAAATGATTTTTATTTGATTCTCACAATCTGTGAAAGTATACTTTAAAGTTGTTGTGTAAGGAGATTAGCTTTCAGTTGCAAGGTGCTTTGGATTAAAACATCTAACTCCTACTACCAGAACCCTCAGACATTATCAGCAGTTTTCACCTCATGAAAATTTTACTCAATATCATCGACATAGCCTTAGGAAATATCATACAGAAAGTGCTTAATTTTTTTTTGCCTGTGTATGCACGAAGTAAATTTACAAGTTCTTCTATCATCAACACTAATATACATTGTTAATGTTTCACATATGTATGTGTAAATATATTTCAATACAAAACCAAATAGAATAAATTATTATAAAAACTTTAAAAAATATTTCAAAACATATATGAAATACAATGAAATTTTTACTCTCATTGTAAAGATTAAAGCACAAAATACATATAGAGCCCTTAGCACTGTCTAGCATCATATAGCAAGCAATAAACGAACAGTGAAAGAAGTTGCTGTTTGTCAGTGTTTAAGTCAATGTTTATTTTGTGAGAGGTTTTTAGAGTCCTATAGTAAATGTGTTTTCAAATGCATCTAAATAGATTGGCTTTGCAGAATTTTTTTAGGAGGTGGGGAGTTTATGATAATCTGTATAAGTTGGTACCAGCCAAAGTAAATGTGGGTTTTTTTGTTGTTTTCATATTTTTTTCTCTACTGATATTTGATTAGGAGGCCTCTAGTTAAGATGACATTCATAGCTAAAGAAAGTAAGATATTTTATGCCTCTCTTTTTTATTTCATCAATTTGTTATTTATTTCATCATTTGTTATTCTTGGCATAAATGAAAGGCTATAAATATTACACAAATAAAGATATTAATTTCCAATCCTTTCTTAACTTTTGGTCCTAAGTGCTAACAGGTTTTCTTTACTTAAGTTCTTGAAGTTATTTGATAACAGAACACCAGAAGGGAAAGATCTACCTCTTCTCTCCCTCTCCTGACCCAAACTGAGAAAACAAGAGCCCTTGACTAAAAAGCATGGATTCCTTGCTAAATGCATTCATCAAGTTCATTTGAAATCCCTCGTCTTTTATAACAATGGGAGTGACCATTAAATGAATTAGTAGGCAGGCCATTCCTACCTACTAAAATACCTTAAGAAGCATAATTAGCAAATAGAGAAAGAAACTAAATGTCACTCAGCCTATTAGTGTGATTCATTGAGGCAGTTAGGAAAATATTTTTTCCTTTGAAATTTTCTGAAATTCTTCAAAGTTCAGAGAAGCAAACTCTTATGATCATATTCTCATGTGAACCATCTAGCTTCAACATAGCAAATGAAAAACAGGTGTATTTAGAGATTTGCAGTACAAGCTATATCAAGTAATTCTATTATATTAACACATTCTCTACCACTTACTTAAGTCTATACAATAAACAACAAAATAAACCAAGATCTAATTTTTAGTTTTGCCTACATCAAGGTGCAAATAATCACATTGTGAATGATTCCAATCTATCAGTACGATATCACTGAATACCTAGTTTGGATGTGTGATAGTTGTAGTATTTTCACCATATAGATAACAGACACAAATAACCTTATGAGCATAGATATGATAAATGAAGTTGAATACTCAGCAATGATGAATTTTCAGTGTTTCTTTTTGTTAATTACATAATTTATTTTAAGTTTTGTAACTTAAATTTTAATAATGTCATCGAATAGACAGCTTCCAAAATATCTGGAAATCACGTAAAAGATGCTTAGCACCATTGGTGTTAAAAGTATAGTATAAAAATATGATAGGTTCTGGAGTTGATTTTTGTAATTTCATCGTTACTAGCAATAGACACTAAAACTCTGCTTTACAAACATATTGCACATGTGACTATACATGTAAATCTTCCCAATGTATCAAGTTTATGGTGGTTAAAATTATAGAAGTGATACCTGAAGCGAGGTCACTTTCATAAGGAGTGGGCAATTATTAGGATTGGTACACAGTGCTCACTTTAGCTCTTTGAGCTCTCTACTTCCAGGGTTTGTATTTCATTTCCTGTGTATTCTCTCAGGTCAAGCCTCTCTCTTTTTGATAGAGATTTTTTTCACTTTCTTTGGGATTTAGTTATAAGGCTATCTTTAATAAATAAAGGATATTACATTGCTTCTGGGATGAAAAAGACTCTTTGTCTTTTCTGGTAAATCCTGTTAAATAGGGACAAAATCTGCAGGCGGTAGATACAGGCCAGGAGGGTGGTTCCTAGGGGCAGAGAAGTGGGAGGAGGGGCTGCAGGAAAATGCAGCTAACAACTGCAAAGAGCAGGAACATGAGGTTTTGAGACATACACACCTGTGGAGCTGCAACTTTGTTATAAGAATGTCCGTCAATCGTGTATATTAATTGTCAGATAACATCTCACACCTTCCCTAAGCCCTCCCTGAACCAAGCCAATAAAAAGAAACCACCTGGGCATCCTCACTGGCTTTCTCCACTCATGGAGACTGACCTGTTCCTCCCTGGAATTTACTCTCACTTTGCATAGATCCCTTCTTTTCTTCAATTAAAGCTGTTTGTGTGGAATTGCTTCCTGTCTGTGGTCACTCTGTTGCACCAGCTCTGTTTGCGAATTTTCCAAGCAAAGAGCCAAAGAACCACAAAAACAGTCTGGCAAGAGGTCAGGCCCCACAGTCCTTATTCTGGCATAAAGTTAAACATCCATCTTGTTTGTATATACTGGTCTCTACAGAATTTACTTCTGTCTGTGAGGCATGTCATTTCTGATGAATTTACTTTTGGTTCTTTCTGCATGCCCAATTTAATATTTTGTTGATCTTCATGCCTAGGTTAAAATTTTTGTGAGCACTTTCATTTTGGTTTGATTACACACATCTATAAACAATTTGGCTTTTTTCCTTGCTTGTTTTGGAAAATTTTCTGAGAGCAAAAATAAAAATTCTAAATGTTGTACACAGAATGGCTAATTAAAATCCACTAGAGCAGTCACTACCATCTGCAACACCAGTTCAAAGGCCTGACCTCCCCTGACATAATTTATAGGATTTTCTTTGCTTTCAAGAGGTTAATAAAAAGTGGAATGAGATTCTCAAACATTGACATTCCAAGATATCTGGGGCTCCAGCCAGCTATCTGGCTTTTCCTCGTGTATGTTTTTGGATCAATGGCCAAAGTAATGGAGATCACTTGAACTCTCCCAGTTTGTTTTCCCTTAATACCAAATTAAGAGACTACAACTATGAAGTTAACATGGAGAGCTTTCTAAGTTTTCAAACTCTCTATTTTTTCTCTACCTACTTTGAAATTTGCTGGGCCTTCTGTAGGTATTGAGATAAAATGCACTGGTTATGGCATTCCAGTCAAGAATTTTTTAAAGCCTTAAAGGGACTTTCCAATTAATAGCTTTAGAAATTACAACAACCTAGTCATCTTTTAGAAATGTAAATGTAGGTTTGCCTGGCCAACAATCACTTATGGTAATAGAGCAGCTAATGGAAAAATTAATAGTCTATTAGAAAAATAAATAAATGTTTATAAAAGTTAAGCTCTCAGATCAAACAGGTCAAAATCTTGAGCTGAGAGCAAAAATATATCTTTGTCCAACATAAAAATTTTGATTTGTCTGCCATGTAGGGGCTGGAAAAAGCCAACTCCATGCCCCCCTCAAAAAACTAAAATACTTCCCTGACTATATTGACTAGTCAAGTAAATCAAATTTGCAAACAAAAAATAGATTTGTTACTAGTTCAAGGCTATTTGGAGATTTTGTTTTTCTTACAATTATGCCAGTCCTAGCTAAAATTTAACCATTTAAAATTAAACCCTAAACTCATTTGAAACCAAAAAAAAAGGGAGGGGGGAAGAAAAGATGAAAGAGATTTTTTTTTTTCAATCCAAACTACTTTACCCACAAAATTTGGTCCACACCCTTCATTAGATTATTTATCACGGCAAATAAAATTTAGTCTTATGAACAGGTCTCATTTTTGTCAGAATTATAATTTAGGTCCAACTGTGTTTTATAAACCAGTGAGTTTGTATTGATATCTAATGACTAATATCATAAAATGAAAGATACAAGGTAGTTGTTTGTGTGTGTACATATGCATTTAGATGTATTCACACACACATATGTGTATTATGTTGTATGTTGCCTCTACATGATAAAATCTGGTGCAGTCAGCGAGAAATAAATTAAGGAATTCTATTAAGATTGGCTTAGATAAATACGGATTCATATAAATTATATAGTAATTAACCCAAATGCCTTTAACTCACATGACTTAAGTAAACCTTTGATAAATAAGCTGGCTTTGAAATTGTTGTTAAAATAAAAACAGAAATGTCTTCAACATAAACTTTTGCCTGAATTTACTGGTCAGACAGGATTATATTTGTCTATGATGGATATTTTAAGGTCAGAAAACTACAAACCCAGCCTAAAGCAAAATAATCATTGCCTAACTTTTTGAGAAGTAAGGTGAATTTAATATTGCTGGTTTAATAAAAGCAGCTGTATCTTCTGAGTTACCATCGTAATACCCATATATTTAACTTTAAGGTTCTCACATGAACACCTGATATTCACTGGTTGTAAAAATGGTTAACAGGGAAATAACTGGAAATGATGATTAGCTTTGTTTAATGCCTCAGTTTTCATAAGTAATATGTGTCAAAAATAAATAAATTAGATAAATATAAATGAAGTAAACATTTATAAATAAACAGTATCTGTAATTTGAAATCTTATAGCTATGTTATGTCAAATTAATTGACAGATATTCATTAAATGTCTGGGTCATTTTCAAATAAGAAAAAAATTTAAACAAAGCTCTGAATGTAAATATAAGTTTTTTATTGGCTTCTTATATTTTATTGAAAGACTAAATATATTTAGTTCTATCAATACATCTAAAAATTACGTATGGAAACTATGTTTCTAGAAGTTATAAACAGTTCTCATCTATAAAATACTGATATATGACAGTTACAAATTGCTTGCTTCCTAGGTGTAAAATATGTATTACATTTATATTTAATGAAAGATATTATGCTTGACAATGTAGTTATAATAGTAAGCATAAAATAGTCCTCTCCATCAAGAAAATTGCAAATAATGTTAAAAAAGACAATGTATGGTAGATTTCAAACTTTATTATGAGAAGATCAAGCTTTAGATTAGTAGATAGCTGTCAATGTCTCAATCCCTTCATTGGTAATAAAATAATACCTGTTTTATAATATTGCTGAGAAGATCAAACTCAAAACTATTATTTTATAGTTTAAAAACTATAAAATAATGTATCATGAGCATCAATTGCAGTGGGCATGAACTATTAGAATTAAATGTGGAGGATAAACAAAGATATAAACTATCCCAAATAAACATTCTTTAAAAAAATTTTAACAGCATTATGGAAGTATTACTGCCAAGAAGATCTTAGGCATAGCTATAATGAGAAAGTATGTATTATTTTTATAGAAATAAAATCATTTTTGCAAGTTCTAGTCTTTCCAAAGCTACCAGTTTTGATGTCACAGAGAAAAACTTATCAATTCAGGCAGCAAAATAGCTATAGCAGATGAGTTCTGGAGAAATAAGGATTCCTTTTTTTATGCAGATATCCTCTGCAATAAAGAATGAGGTAAACAACTTACATAAGTTATGTGTAAGCAGATTGGTTTCTAAATAAAATTTTTCAAATTTTTCCTGAGATGTCAGCAGCTGCTATTTGAAGATGAGTGACTACTTTCAATATGCTACCGTGGAAATGAGTCTGTCAAATTAAAACTTAAATTACCTCTCTCATCATTAATAATTGAACTATTTGGGTACTGAAATGAGTGCTGTCCAAGACTGGACTAAAGAAGGAAATTTAAGTACAAGGGTTCAAAACTCATCCCTAAAATTATTTCTTGCATTATGGGATCTTCTTGTAAGACAGGAATGTAGCTTATTGCTTAAAATTCAGCAGGCAGAGCAATGAGATTTGGCAGTCACAATCAAGTCTGTCTGTTTTGCAGACATTCTACATTTCTGCGTTTACCACTAACATATCGTTACAAATTTTATTCAGACTTTTGGCTAAATTTTATCCATTCAAAATTCATATGTTGAAGCACTGACTCTTAAAGGAGAGGACAAGGTGACTTCAGTATGAACTACATATCTCAAGTGACCCGTCTTGAGTCTTGATGAAACAATTCCTAACTTCTCATTTGTGTCACATTTTTGACCAGAGATTTTGACCCATTTTTTTTCAATTGTGCACCTTCATTTACAATTATTTACACCCGAGTCTCTGGGGAGGGGGGCGTGAAATGGCTTTAAACCTTTTCCTGAAGATCCAATTGATAGGCAATTGGATGGATGTATATTTTTTAAAACCAATAATATATTTTTATGAGCATTACTTTATATAAGTTTATATCTTTTAAAGAAGCATAAAGAAGAGGGAACAGCAAGTACATGTTTATAGAGCTTTTATACTAAATGTCTTATTACCACTCTGGTTTTCATTTTTTCTTAAGGGTTTGAATTACCACCTCATGTCATTTCTATTTTTCAATACAGATTAATCTCATCCACCTCTTTTGCTGGTGTTATTGAATGTGTTACAGTCTCTATATTATATACTTGACAATACAATTATACACATATTGTTTTATATAATTGCTTTTTAAATCATTATGAAAAGAGTGGAGAAGATATTTGCATTAATAATGTCTTGTATAATTGTATATTTAACTTTGCCTCTGTTTTGGTTTTATTGAGTGCATATATTGTGCCAGGTCACATGCTTTTAGTCTGAATAACTTTCTTATTAATTTATATTAATAAATAATTACAAATTATTATCAATGAACAATAAATAAAATTATAAAAATTAATTGTTGCTAGCTATTTTGCCTCCATTCTTGAAAGATTATTTTTTTGGATGTAGGTCACTTAATTCATAAGATTTTTTTTTCTTTCAACACATTGAGTGTGCCATTCTACCTACAACCTTCAGCCCCCCCCCCTTGTTTAAGATGAAAAGTGAACTGTTAAATATGCGGTTACATTGAATGAGTCATTTTCCTCTCTCTGCTTTCAAGATTTTCTTGTTATCTTTGGCTATTGATTTTTTTTCCTATGGATTTCTGGGTGTGGATATCTTTGTATTTATCCTACTTGCAGCTTGTTGAGCTTCTGGGATGTATAGTCTTGTTTTCTTTTGTTTTCAATTAATTTTGGAACCCTTTATTTCTTCAAATATTTTTGCTTCTTTCTGTATTTCCTCTCCTCTGGTACTTCCAATATACGTATCTTGGTGTGTTAATGGTATCCTAAATTTTTCTAAGCCTGTGTTCATTTTTCTTCATATCTTGGCTGTTTTTGTTCTTCTAATTGTATAATCTCATTTCGCCTGGCTTCAGCATTTATTAAATCTTTCTTCTACCAATTGAAATCTACCATGAAGTCCTTCTAGTAAATTTTTAATTTCAATTATTGTACTTTTCACCTTCAGAATTTCTAACTGGTACTTTCTATAATTTCTATCCCTTTATTGTTACTCTATTTGCTATGACATTGTCATCATACTTTCTTTGACTTTTGTAGGCATGCATTCCTATAACTATTTGAATATATTTATGATGTGTGCTTCAAAGTATTTGTCTGCTAATTCTGACATCTGGTCTTTTTCAAAGACATTTTCTGATGCTTCACATGTGACCACTCTAGAAGTCATCTCTTCAGAGGATCATTTTTATAGTGAAATTAGGGAATTTGTAAACTAGATATGGATGAATGGCCAGAATAAATAATCTAAAGGCAGTCGAGGAAGGAAAAAATGTGGAAGCAGTGTAAGACAAATTGTTAGATATAAACCATAACGGGAAATACAAATATTTTTAATTTGAGTTGCAGAGTTGGGAAAGGAGGTAAAAAAAGAGGTAATATTTTATGAGATAATGGCTAAAAAGAAGAAAAGACATAAAAACAGAGATTTAATTATCATAACATAACTCTTTGCTTGGTGAAGTGATCCAAACTTTCATTCTTGAATTATTTGGATTTTAATTTCTGTGAATTTATTTTGTTCTTAATTTTATTATTGTACAGAGGAGTTTAAGGTGTAAGAGAAAACTAGCCTATTTTCCAGGCATAGTGCTCCATTCTTTGTCCCTTCCAACATTCACATGTACCAACTAGCCAACTCTTAGTAATAGTGTCCAGCACTTTTTAAGTCTATACAGAAACCCCCTTCTTTGCTTGTTGGATAAATAGCATGAGCATATCTAAATTATGATAGTTTCCATTTCCAATTTAATGAAAACTTTTGTTTGTGCACACCTGAAATTTTCTTAATCAGATGACATTAAACAAGGAAGATTATCTTAGATAATCTGAGTGGGTCAAATTCAATCTATTGAAAGTCATTAAAAGCAAAATTGAGAATTCTTGGGGAAAAAAGGAATTCTATCTGTGGATTGCAGCTTCAGCTTATGCTTGATAGTTCTAGCTTGGCTTTGTGATGATTTGTTTCATAGATTTCAAATTTGTCTATCCAACCCCACAATCACATACACTGATTTAGTCCAAAAAAAATCTTCATTTATGGATCTAACTTGATCAATCTGTTTATTTTCTATCTATCTATTTACCTGTCATCATTATGTATTCTACAGATTTTGTTTCTCTGGTTGAATTGATACATTGAACCACTTATTACCAGAAATGGTTCTAGTGAAATAGAATCTTTAAAATGTTTTCAGAATTGATACTGGGGTTTTCTGAAATTTTTCCTATAATATGATTAAGCTTAAAGGCACTAATGACTCTATTGTGGTATTATAGAGGGCACTTGTAGCTCACTGACTAACGTGGCAATAGATATATGTCTCTGTATTTTGTGTGTGTGTGTATATATATACACACAAGCCCAAATACATTTATATGTCTGCAAAATATTGTCATTGGATTATCTTAATAATATACTCTAGAAGAAAAAGTTTCAGGTTACTATGTATTTGACACCTTAGAATATTTCAGTCAAACTAAAAAATAAGAAGTATAGTGGGATTGTTTAGTTTCTCCCAATTGCACTGGAGAAAATGGGAGTAGTAAAATACATGCTCAGGGCTTCAGAGCTTCAAATTCCACGTTCAAAATCTGAACTGAAATAAATGACCTAAAAGCTTCTATACCTGCCTTGAAAGAAATCCTTAATTTATAGCTGAGGATAGAATTTCTGAAAACCAAACCCAGAATCTCCTCTAGCAAGTGACTCAGTTGGAACACAAATTAAGTTTCCAACCTTTCAGGGTATCTGGGGAAGAAATGGGACCCTGAAAGTTATAATGGGGATATATAAGCTGATCCAGTGGACCTGGGTACATATAATGTCTACATGCTACCAAGTTTTCCTTGCTAGTAGGAGCAGCCATTCTACCTCTGCCTGAGGTTACCAGTTCTTTGCTTTAAGAACTGTGATGGCATCCCTTGAGGTAGCTGCCTTGCAAAGCACCGTAAATTCTCCTCAATATTTACTCCTATCAACACTTTTAGCGTCTAGATGTATAACTAAACTTGAGTCTCAACTAATCCCAAAAGGTGAGGCACAAAGTGACTCTAAGAAAGTATACTATACACTGAAGTACTGAATGAATTTTCTCATCTATACAGACACCAATATGGGGAACAAATATAAGAATAAATCTTAAGAGTATGGGAGTATGGTGTAATGGTGGAAGGCACATAATATTTGATCAGGCTGAATTTATCTAAATGGGCCAACTAAGCAGATTTTAGATATAATATTTCATCTGGGGGGGCAGTGAAAGGATTCTCTACTCATTGGTTGGTTGTCTGAAACATAACCCAAAGTTGGCATGAAACAAATGAAGTTACAATGCCAGAACTTCTTCAATATACTATAGAGGAAAGTATCCAAAGGATGAGGGGTTCAGAAGAAGAGAAGATTTTAAAATAGATCTAGGCTGCTATGAAAGCTGATCTGCCTCTTGGGCCATATGATTCAACAGATCTGATGGTGTTTGAAGTGTTAGTGGCAAAGAAAGATGCCATTTGGAGACCTTGTCAGGCCTCGATAGGTGAATCACTGCCCAGGCCCCAAGAATTTCAGGGAAAAATCTTGCCATCTTCTGGACATAATTAGTATTTTTTGAGTGACAGCTTTGGTTTGCAACTGGGCTTTAGTTGAGATGGAATGGGAATGCTTCAACCTGACTGTTGAAGACAAGGATGTCTGCTTTGCCACTTGTATTTAACATACTATTGGAAGTTCTATTGAGAGCAAGTAGGAAAACAGAAAGGAAGAAAAGAAAAGGAATCCTAATTGGAAAGGACAAAGTAAAATTATCTCTATTCACAGATGACATAATCATATATATTAATAAAGCCCCAAAGATTCACAATTATAGAAAAACCTATTAGAATTAATAAATGAATTCAGTAAATTTTGAGAACATAAAGTCAAAACATAAAAATCAGTTGCATTTCTAATAACAATGAAAAATCTGAAATGGAAGTAATGATAGCCATTATATTTACAATGGTAACAACAGTAATTAAAAACATGCAACTAAACTTATCCAAGGAGATGAAAGACTTACATAGTGAAAACTTAAAGGAAAATGCTGAAAGAAATTAAAGGAGATACAAAAATATGAAGATATCATATACTAATTGATTAAAATCTTGGTATTGTTGTCAATTGTACCCAAAGAAATATACAGATACAATGCAATTTATGTTAAAATCCCAGTGAAACTTTTGTGGAAAAATTCATCCTAAAATTCAAATGGTTTCTCAAAAGAATCTAAATAGTGAAAACAATATTGAAAAATTAGAGCAAAGTTGGAAATCTCACACATCCAAAGCTGCAGTAATAAAAACTTTGCAGCACTGACATAAATACAGATAGACTACTGAAATAGAATAGAAAGCCCAGTAATAAACTCTAACAGATACGGTCAAATTATTTTTGAGAGGTGTGCCAGACCATTTAATGGAGGAAAAGAACAATTCTTTCAACAAAATGGTGCTGGGAAAACTGGATATTCACATGCAAAAGAATTAAGTTGGACCCTTACCTTAAAGTATAAACAAAAATTAGCTCAAAATGGAGGAAATACCTAAACATAAGAGCTAAAAGTATAAAATTCTTATAAGAAGACATAGGGAGAAAATGTAAGAGGAAATCTTCACAGCATTGGATTTGACAGTGATTTCTTGCAAGCAACATTAAAAACACAGGGAACAAAAGAAAAAGTAGATAAACAGCACTTCATCAAAACTAAAAACAATTTAAAAATGAGCTACACATCTGAAACAACAGCTTATCAAAGAAGACATATATATTGAAAAATTTTGTGCAAGGATGTTCACCACCATTGTCATTAGAGAATTACAAATTTAACATCAATGAGATATCACTACATGCCTAGTAGAATAGCTAAAATTAAAAAAAATAAGCTGGTAATGCCAATCGCTGGAGATATTAGGGAGTAAGAGGAATACTTTCTTTTTTGCTGGTGAGAATGTAACATGGCAAAGCCACTTTGGAAGACAGTCTTGGCATTTCTTTCATAGCTAAACATAGTTCTACCATAAATTTGCAATTACTCTCCTATGCTTGCTTGACTCAAATTTTATACTCCTAGGTACCTACCCAACTTACTCAAAAATTTATGTCCCCACAAAAATCTACACACAAATTTTTATAGAAGTTTTATTTACAATTGCCAAAAACTGGAAACAAACAAATGTCCCTCATAGGTTAATTGATTAACAAATAATAGTACATTGAAACAGTGGAACATCATTCAGCAATAAAAAGAAATGAGCTATTATGCAAAGCAAAAACGTGAATGAATCTTAAATGTATATTGCCAAGTGAAAAAAAGTGAACCTAGAAAGGTTATATACCATATGACTTCAATTATATGACATTCTATAGAAGGCAAAACTCTAGAGACATTTAAAAGTTAGTGGTTGCCTGGTTGCCAGGAGTGTGGAATGGCATAGGAGTTGGATAAGTGAAGCACAAAGGTCTTTTTAGGACAGTAAAACTATTCTGTATGATGCTGTAATGGTGGATATATAACACAAATACTTGTCAAACCCATATAACTTTATAGACCAAAGAATAAACTTTAATGTGTATATGCTATGTATGCACATTAAAAAATCATTTAGGAGTTCAGTTGATCCTAGGATGTAATGAAGAACACGAAAACAAATCAAAATATATTATTAAGGTATGAAACTATTTTCCTAAATAGGATGAGGGAAAAGTTGCTAATCTAAGTGACTTTAGAAATGAGTGAATCCATATGACTAAATGCAAAAGAAATTGTTCATAAACCTTATGGTGTAGTTGATGAAGTTATTTCCCACAGGTATATGCTTTAACAGTTCAGATACTATTATAAATTTAGACCAGAATTGATTGGTTAAATAAATGGATGGCAGATGGTAGTTTTCTCATTGTTCGATTGGCAGTTTATACAAAAGCAAGCAGAGGAAACCAACGGATTCATGTATTAGTGAATTAGACTTGGAGATATTAGTATGAACTCATGTTTACCTTACTAATGACATAGATGGTTACATACAGAAATATTTATAAATGTACGTGTTTAGTATACACACAGATATGTCCTCGCTTTGTCAGTTGTGAGGGCCCACAATGACACCCCAACAGTAATAAACATGCCTAGCTCCCTAGGATTGGTTTATAGCATCATTCTCCAATAAAGGGAACCAGCGCTCCTTGGAGAAATGCGGCAGAAAATATACAAGCTCAGCTGCTCAAAAGCAAAGAAGCAAAAACAGACATTGTTGAGGGACGGTAAGTCAAGGAGACACAGAGGCTAACCAAAAGGTCTCTTAATAGCCAAAGCTGGAACAATTTGAGCAATAAAATAAAGTAGCAGGGGAATAGAAACCAGGGGATAAAATAAATAACCGAGAGTGATACTATTAAAAAGGAATGAATAAATAAGTAAAAAATGGGAAAGAAGAGACCAATCTCTCTTGAAGAATTCCTAATAATTTTTGTAGATATTTTGCCCTCATGGAGATAAGAGTATAACTTCCCATTCTTTAAATGTGAGCTGTTTATAGTGATTTTCTTTTTTTATATATAAAGGGGTAAAATGGCACCTCTGCAGTGGCTAAACCTGACAATCACTTCCTCAGCCAGATGATCATGGTTAATATCAACAGTGATTGACAGCACGTTGACAGCCTGTACCACTAACGTGATATAATGAAAACAGCACTTTACCTCTTGGTCAACCTCCCACAAACATATAACTCCAGTCTAAACCTGAGAAACATGATTAAGACATTCAGACAAATCTTAGTAAGTAAACATTTTGCAATTACTTGACCAGTAAGCTTCAAAACTGTCAAGATTATCAAAATAAGAAAAGTCTGAGAAACTGTCACAGCCAAGAGGAGCCCATGAAGTCATGACAGCTAAATATAATGCGGTATCCCAAATGGGATGCTGGAACACAAAAAGGACATTAGATAAAAATAAAGAAACACGAATTTTGTGGGCTTTACTTAACAATAAAGTAATACAATTAGTTCATTAATTAAAACAAATGTACCATACTAATATAAGAGAATAATAGGGACACTGGATGCTGGGTATATGGGAACCATTTGTACTATTTTTTGCATTTTTTTCCTATAAATCTAAAGCTGTTTTAAAATATAAAGTTTATTAAAAATCATGAGCTTGAGGTTTTTAAAATGAATAGGAATAATCAAAGAGAAAGAGAAAGAAATTTTAGGTGAAGATAAGAACATGAAAAAGGAGCTGATTTGGTTCCACCTGTATGGATAATATATTAGGTCCGTCGGACTATGAGTTAACACTTGTGAAAATATACTTAATATTTTAACAAAAACTTTCATACAATTTATTTTGATTGCTTTTGAGGTTTTTTGTTTGTTTGTTGTTTGTTTGGGTGTAATGATTGTGTTAAATAAAAATAAAAAATACACATTTACACTATAAATAAACTCCTTCAGAATCTGGCACCTGCCAAATTTTCATCTTTCTAAATATATTCATTTCCTTCTTACTAGGAAAATAGTTTTAGGAGTAGTTTTACAAGCTTATGTCTTTTTGGATGTTGATTACTTTACCGTTTCTTTCTTAAACTCACCTCAGTTATTACCTCCCACAGAAATATCTCCATCTCACCACCTAAGGTACACTTTCTGGATTTTCATGACTTTCAGTTATTTTTGCTGTCACAAACCTATATACACACTATAATATATAGAGACATTTGTATGCATTTCTTTACTTTTTTGACATTAGTCTACACTGAGGGCAAAGTCAGTCTTATCTATCATAACTTTCATATAATTTTAATAGAAAAAATGTTTAGTAGGAGAAGGAAGAGAATGAAGGATGGAAGAAATATGAAAAGAAAAAATGTAATCTTATACGATTTTTATTCAAATTATGTTTTTGTGCCTTTGGGCAAAATATAATTCACTGAAAAAAGTCTAGTCTGAAGAATAAGATATTAAGTATGAATTCACTTTTTATTTTGTGCTAACTTCCTAAATGCCACAAATGTACTCTCAAACCAAAAGGCATATGAAAAAAGATTCTATGGATATATATTTTCAGATGGAAATCCTTTGTATAACTTATCAAATAGATCAGATTCCTGATAGCACTTTGACTCAAAATTCACCAAATATGGAGACAGGTGAAACTCCTTTGTCAAATAGGCTAAGATAAACCAAATTCCAAACACATTCAGTGCACTGAGTTGAATTGTGTCTCTCTAGTGATATAGTCAAGTCCTAATCTTCTCTACCTGTTTATGTGACCTTATTTGTAAATACCATCTTTGCAAATGTACTTAAGTTAAAATGAGGTCTTTCTGGACAAGCATGAGTCTTAAATTCAATGATCAATGTCTTTATAGGAAGAGAGAAATTGGTACCCAGAGACACACACAGAGGAAAGACAGCCACAGGAAGACAGAGACAAAAATTGGAGTACGACAGCTACTAGCCAAGGGATATGAGAATGGTCAGCAGTGACCAGAATCTACGAAGAGGCAAGAAAAGACTCTTTCCTAGAGCTTGAAGAGAGAGCATGGCCCTGCTCCCACCTTGCTGTAAACCTCTATTCTCCAGAATTGTGAATGGCAGCCTTAGAAAACTGATATGTTCAATTAAATGTTTTTCTGTACTAGGTGACAACAATGTTCAATTCTTACTTTTTCCGTATCACTAATTTCAGACTTACAAACTATACAACTATAAAACTGTATCATTCATAAATGTATGTGTGTGTTTCATTTTACATTTAGCCATCAAAAGCAATGAGCACTGTGATTTGCTTCTCATTCCCGTGTTTATTCACATATAAACTGAATTTTGAATTTATAAACTGAATTTTGTCACTGGTTCTGTAAAAACTATTGAAATAAACTGATTTTGCCCACATGAATAGCTAAGGCAATGAGGAATATTACCGATGAAAATGTTATATACTGTACAATCTGAATATATAATACACTCCTGATGTAACCATAAGCAAGAGCTCTCTTAACATTGCAAGTACTTATCATTCTCCCACTCAGGCTCTGAAAGAACTTTCCATCAAAGTTGAAGTTAACTCATACATAGTTTTAGCATGACCTTTCTTTATTTTATTTTTCCTTCAAGGGTTGCCCATGAAAACTTTGGGCCTGTCCAACTTTTTTGTTTTTAGAGGTTTTCTTTTAAGTTATATCTCCTACCCCAAAAGCTTCTGTACTTTCTCATAAGCCATTTCTTACTCTGTGGGAAACCAATATAGAAGGTCTGACCTTGGTTTCAAAGAATATTGAAAGAGGAAAACGGAATGGAAACTCAGTAAATCAATATGAAGACTTGTACTATTCAAGATCAGAGAAAATCAGAACACAAGTAGTAACAGAGAGGAGTTAGATCTAATTTGTTTTCTATCTGTTTTAAATGTCTTGTGTCACTATACACTCCAGGTATATAAAACATATATTTTGCATAGAAAAAAGTATTTTATTGCATATTCTTGCATAGTTATATGTGTGTATATATAAATATGCATGTATTTACTCTTTATAAATATTGACTATGTGGCAAAATACATACAATGCCACAGACAAAATGTTTTAAAAATGAAAGTTGAAGAATTGAGAGCTATCTGTTGATTATGTAATAACAAAGTGATAAACTTTTCTGCAATGAAAAAATTTCATATTTACTTTTCAAAATCAAATTTTCTAAGTTGAAGTAATGTATAATATACTCAATGCATACTAAGTAGGCATGCTTTTATTTCCTACGAAATGAAGGGAAATGTATGCAACAATTTTCTTAAAATTATTCAAGAAGAAATTTGTATTTTTTAAATTTTGTGTATTGGAATATAATTATTGGTGTCTGTATCTGGGAGATTCAAATATGTACTTATAATTATGTGTATCAAAGTTCACAAGCAATATTATAACTAATATTTTTCAGTTAATAAAATGAGTCAAAAGGTTATTTTACAATTTGTAATGTCTAGAACAAGAGCAATATAATATGAACTTAGAGGTAAGATTCTATTTTTAATGTCTTACATTCATACACACAAAAGTTATGTATTTTGAAAAGCTATTATAATTTTGATAAATTCAATAGTTTAGGCATCATGGTTACTTCATGTGGAAATCTAATAAAACTCTCCAATATTATTATACTTGCATGGAAATGTCAAAGGATATTGACAAAAGCAAACTTGTAACTTATCCTGCAATATGCTTTCATAAATCAAATGGAATAAAAAGATAAAAAATTTTAACATTTTAAATGAAACATTATATTGTACAGATATATTGTTTCCAAAATTTAACCAGACTTTATTATACATTATTTTGTAAGAAAAGTAACTAAATTTATTTCTACATTGTAGAATATAGACAATCTCTAAAAATGTGTATGTGAGTATTAATACCCCTTTTTAGATAAAAGTACTCTCAGGATGGTTACAATGATAACTAAAGCATAGATTATACACTGGGTTTTGTAACATGCTATCAAATAAATTATCTAATTTCATCTTCACATTCCAATCAATCTCCTACATTACCTACAATTAAGGATGCATTTTAGTAAGTGATACTGTATGTCACATAATATTAATAGACACTAGAAACCAAACACTAATAAGATAACAGTTCTTGCCTTCACAAACATTCAAATGCTGGGAGAATCAAAATCACTATTTCACACACCGAAAAAGTACCTAATAAAATGCGGAATTCATGATAGTAGTTGTGTAAGGTGCTATGGGAAGATTAATGTAGGCATTTATTCCAGTCTTGGAATCAGGAAAGCCTATCTTAAAGAAGTATCTGCGCCTATTACAGATTGCCAATGAACAGGCAAGGAAACTTATTCTAAAAGAGGGGATATGAAGAATATAGGTTCAGATTCATAATATATTGGAGGTGCTGGAGGATTAGCCTCAAGGATAAGTAGCCAAAATTGTGTATAGCAAACCACAAGGAGACCAGGGACCGAAAACCCAAGGAATAACTATGGTCACCTGAGACAATGTGGATGAGACAATACGGGTAAGACATTTGAGAGATTGTCTATATTTTATAATTTAGAAATAAATTTAGTTATTTCTCTCACTATAGTGTGTTCACCAACTGAAGAAGAAACTCAAATGAAAAATTTAATAATAAAAGCAGTGGTAAATTTCGCAAAGTTACACTAAAAAATTATGTGATAAAACTAATGCAAAGAGAAAATGATACATTTGTAAAATTAATAACTTTTAATCCAAAAAGAGATTTTCTATAAAAGAGAAAGAGTTCTTGCAATTTCATACGGAAGAGATGAACAACCCAGTAGATGAACCTATGCAAAGGATTTGTGTCAGACACTTTTGCATTTCTCCCACAACTTCCTTCACTGTGCTTTTTTCTTAATTTGTCCACACATCTCATCCCAGAATTACAATATTTTATTACAGTAATATATCTGAAGTATAATGAAGGTAATTTTGAGACACAATGAATGCACAATGTCATACAAATAAGACTATAAGTGAACAAACATAATTGGAACGTAAAACTGCAATCATTTGACCTAGAAATTGAAAAAGTGTAGAAATTACACAGAAAGAATATCTTTTAAATCAATTTAAACAACTCTCACACATGTATAGTGGCAGTTCCAAAAATCTTTTCTTCTAGGAGTTGCTCCCCCCAAATTCTTCTACAATCTTCCTCCAAAATTTTCATACAATTCAGCCTCTATTCTTATTTGTGTATCTTGCCTTCATTTTTCATTTATCCTTTTTACTAAATCTTTTTTTCCTACATTTTTGTCTCAGACACAACACACACATTCCAATACTCAAACACACACAAAAATGGTCATACAAACCCACACACACTGTTTCTTGTCTGCCATGCTGTTCCTTGGGAACTACAAACTGGTCTCCCAGTTACATGTTTTTTTTCTCTCAATAATTAGCCATTATTCTTATCCTTTGTTTCAGTAAAGTAAGAGAGACAACCTACCAAGAAGTAACCTTTTAAGAAAGCACACACTTGTGCATACACACAGCATGTGTGTGTGTGTTGTGTTTGTGGGAGAAGAAATGTTGAGGAGGAAAGATGAATGCTCTGCTAATTATTTTTGTCCATGTTGCAATTATTTTTATGTTTGTGTCTTTCAATAGACTAAATTACTAAGGGAGCAAGCTGCAGGCCTTATTTTTATGTCCTATTCTTCCATTGCCTAGCATATTTTCTGCCGTTTAGGTAATTCTCAATAGGTAGGTATTGAATAAACAATTGAACAAACAATAACTAACTAAATATACAAAAAAATTAGGCCATGTGCATTGCTATGATTAAAAATACTGGCATAGATTAGAATCTTTTGTTTGTCACTTAAAATATTGTGTTGCTTTGGCTTAAGACTTAAACCTTCCTCTGATTCTATTATTAAGCAGGATAATGTCTGATTCATAGAACATTCTTTCATTGTGTGATAGAATTCAGCCATTGGGTCCTGCTGGGCTTTTATTTGATGGCAAACTTTTTATTACTGCTTCTATCCTGTTACTTGTTATTGATCTATTCAGGTTTTGGATTTCTTCCTAGTTCAATGTTGGTAGCTTGTATGTGTCTAGGAATTTACCCATTTTGCCTCGGTTTTCCAATTTATTGGCATGTATTTGCTTATAGTAATCTATAATGATACTTTGAATTTCTGTGGTATCAGTTGTTATGTCTCCTTTTTCATCTCTTGTTTTATTTATTTGGGTTTTATCTCCTCTTTCTTAATCTGTCTAGAAGTTTGTAAATTTTATCTTTTCAAAAAATAAATTTTTTGTTTCATTGATGTTTTCTATTTTTTTGTTTTGATATCGTTTATTCTGCCCTGACCTTTATTATTTCTTATCTTCTATTAATTTTGGATTTAGTTTGCTCTTGTTTTTCCACTTAGTGAAGTTGCATTGGTATGCATATAATATCACACTTGATATGATTTCATGTTTTTTGAAATCTGCTGATGGTATGCATTATTTTGGTTCATGGCCATGTTTTGCTCTACCACTTGTTCAATTATAATAGAAAGAGTGTACTGAAGGCAACATTATTGTAGTAAATTATTTTGCCCATATATTTTTTTGTCTTTCACTAGCCTGATTAGAAGATTCTACTTCCCTATCCCACTAATGTTGGGCCTGGCCATGTGACTTGTTTTAACCAATAGAATGTGAATGGTGTGAAAATGTGATTTTCAAGCATGAGCCCTCAACAGTATTATATCTCTACTTAGACCATAGCAACTTTTGATCTTCATCATGAAAAGAAGATCCCACATGGATACTTGTCACTCTCCAACGTGTCACCTGAATTAGACATGTGGAGCCAATCTACCTCTCCATGGTTGGGTAGACTGGAGCTGAATCCACTTAGCTAAGCTGAGGAGTCAGGAGCTGATCATTTACTTATTGTTAGACAACTCTTAATATTGAGGTGGCTTTTTTGTTGGTACATAAAGTGACTAATAAAGCATTTTTGAATATGTCAACACATCTTAATTCTGATGTCAAACTGACAGTTTGTCTTCTTATAGAAATCTCAAGTGAAAATAATCTTACTTTAGAATGTTGGAAGTATTGTTCTATTATATTCCAGCAACCAGGGGTACTGATGTCTCTGTAGTGTCAGAATCCAGTCTTATATCCACTTTTTAGAGTTGACTTATTTCTATATCTATATCCACTGGGATTTTCCTTTTATTTTTGACATTGTACACTGTTAGTACATAGTATTAATGCTTTTTATTAAACAACTGGTGACCTAATTAACTTTAGCTTTTGAGAATTCATGTACTCCATCTTATCTGCCTTTTATTAATATGTTTTTATTCAATGAAAATGTATGCTTTTCTAATGAAGAATGTAATTTTGATATGATATCCTGAGGTTTGTACTAAAAATAACTAATTTTAATTTAAATAGTTGCTTATTTTTTCTTTTCTGAATAAAAATACATAAACTGGTTATTTTTGGTAAATGCAATAAAAGAAAAATAATATAACTATTCCAAACAAACTTATATGATTTATGGAAATTACAGGAGAGATTATGTTAAATAAAGTATTACCCATAGCTCACAGAATATATTAAAAATGATGTAGACAAAGTGGAAATGCTCAGGTATAATTTTCATTTAATATTTTTAGTCACAAGTAATAATTTAAAAGTCAAATGTTTCAAATAAGTACGGTTAACAATGATACTATGAAAGTTGATTATATTAATAAGAATTGGGTTACTTTTCTCATATCCTGATAACTCAATATCTGTAGCCTGGCAGAAAAATCGCTTGGGTCACACAGCACCTGTTGTAAGAGCTGAAATTCCCATAAGGCCAGCTGTTGACATGACCTGCAGTAATCCTAGGGCTAGTTTTACCTTGTAAAATGACCTGCTTGGACTTTAAGACTAGTTTCACTTATTGCTGTCAGTCACCAACCAGAGCTTGACAACCCTCAAAAGCTTTTTTAATTCCAATGAGCTTTCTTTCAAAATAATCCTTAAATTTCTCTTTCTAATAAAACCCCAACTTTTCTTTGTTCTTCAGATATACCAAAGAGCACCCCAGTCTATGTGTATGCCCTGAATTGTAATCCTGTGATTTCTAAATAAAAATTTTAATTTAGATATTTATTTCTATATTTTATTTTGACTTTGACAACATGAAGACCAAGATGTGTTATATATAAGGATAAAAAAGAGAATTTAATGGCAGTCAGGGTTAGTTCAACCTAATGTTCTCAAAACACCAGAAAGTATGATTAGAAAAAATGTTGCCATGGTTTCCTCAGTAATTGCAAAGAATGGAGTTGTTGTGATCATATGTCTGGTAATCTGAAAATAACAACGATACTTAGACATTGGTATAGTATTAAGAAACACTGACCAGAAAAACAAAAAAAGAAGGAAATTCAAGCTTAGAGAACTGATAATTCATAATAACTTATTGATATCATATTTTGGGAATTATGCTAATTTGCAAGTTATTCAGGTATATACAATGTTCTATCCTTTGTCCAATCTTATTGAAGACATATGAATAAATTTAAGGTAAAAATACAACAATAATATTTATTGTCATTGTCTTGAGAGCAATATGACAGAATATGAAGTCAGTGTTTTAAAATATCTTGACATACTTTATCAAAAGAATAAAACAATTAAATAAAACACAGTTGAGGAAAAGATAAAGCCCTGCAATAACAATACTTGTAACCATTTAGGGATTTGTCTTGGCTATAATTTGATTATGGGTCAAAAGTATAATTCAAATGCCAGAAAGACTATGCAAGTTTAGCCGCCAATAATGCCAGCATTTAAAGGAAACAATGTAATAACTTTCCCCATTGTAAGCCTGAGTCAACCATTTTAGTATTATTGGGTTAATTCCTGAATGAAATAATGTAAGGCTACAAAAATGTTAATGTCCATGATAGGGTATGCAATGCATGCAATGTTTTAAAACTGGAGTTTCAAAAAATCATATCACCTTCAGACTTAATTAATTTGCATGAAGGAATCAGAAAAAAAAATCAGATTTTTCCCATGTAACACTGTAGAGTGTTGTTCCCAAATAATAAATAACTTAGCTAAGATTTCATGTAAAAAATAAATGCAGAAGAGCTGAAACTAATTTATTAAGAAGCTAAATTTCATCTTGAAGAGAGCTAACTGAATGAAGAAGATCATTATAAGATAGTGACCCCTGGGTCAAATCCCTCTTCTGTAACTCTAACCATGTATCTTTGAGCAATTTACTTAAGCACCTGTGGCTTGGTTTTCTCAACTGTCATATTGTGATATATGGCTCCAAAGAATTTGTCTTGTGAGAGTAGGTAAGATTCTGGTTACTTTGTTCTTACTCTGCCAGAGTAGCAGCTTCAACTTATACTGCCTCTTCTCTGTCAAATTCCATTTTAGGTATTTGTTGTATTTCTTCCCTGTATGCTCAGGGAGCATGACATCTTCTAACATGATCATTTGAATCATGTTGTGATCCTCATTACCAGTTTCAGAATTTGTATGCAGTTTTGATCAATGAGACCCTAACACACCTAGCTTTTGGTAAATAAGTATGAATGTTGTTACTTCCTTAATATGTATATGAAAGAGAAGAGACACATAAAAAGCACGAATACAATAGCCATATTTTACTTTCATCCACCAAAATAATGAAAGTTATATGGTAATCTAATTTATGACAAAAAAGACATATTCTTTTCAAAAAGAATATTCTTTTAAAAAAATGTGCAGAGGTCAATCTAATACCATATATAAAAAATGTGTTTTGACCCTTCCCTTATACTATAACCCCCCAAAAATTCCACATGAATCACTGATCTAAATGTGAAAAATAAATGTTAAATATTTTGGAAGAAACCATAGGGTAATATCTTTATAACTTCTAATAGGTAAATATTCTTAAGCATGATGCAAATGGGATTTAGGACATAGACCACGCCCTGTTAGAAAGTGCTACATCCTATGATTAAAAGCAAATTTAAAACAGATATGTCCCCAAAAGACAACAATCAAGCTTAATAAAGATAAAAATAAACTGGTATTGCATTTGTTCACCAGAAGAAAACTTAGCTTTACTAGAGGAAGAAAACATTATCCATATCTCTACAGTTTTTGGTCCATAATGTCTTGTATACAAGAAAACATTTAAATGGAATGAGAAGAAATGGGACACAATACCCTGAAATTATAGAAATTTATATGTTATTTTGTCATATATACCACATTATGAAAAGTAGAAATATATACATTAATATTTGAGAATGACTTTTAAATAAGTTTGCCTTTACCTCCTATACCAAAATAAAATAAATATATCAAAAATGTATTATTTTCTAAATGTATCTGCAAATATTATTTCTATTTTTAGTGATAATTTGCTGGATGGACTATTATTGAAATTTTCATAACATAACCTTTCAACAGAAAGTGTCAAAAGGTTGCTCAAATAACCTCAACATTTTCGTTTATATCAAGAGAATTTTTGTTATTTTTACAAATGTACATTTTTATAATTTGATTGTGTTGAAATACACTTAGTTTGCAGTTAACAGCACAAGATCTCTTGACCTCTTTAAAAAGATGATAAAAACAGTAATTTGTGTCTATTACTTCCCTTCCTAAGCACTCTCTTGCTTGCTCAATAGAACGCTACACTGTGCCTAATTTATCATTACAATCATACACTATTTCAGATAATCACTAAGTCACATCACATTATTGTTTCCTCTGTACATCCCTGTAAGTGAATCATAATTTAGTCCCTTTAGAATTGTGGAGGAAAGCCATGAATCCTCTGTGGAGAACTGCTCTCCTTTTGCTTACCACCAGGCCCTAACAGAAACAGAATTCTTGACTATGGCCTGGCAACTCATAACGTAATTAGAACTACCAAAACTGGACTGGGTGTTGCCTGACCCACTAAGCACAGCAGTGCTCCATCATCATCTGGAAGTGATATGTACAAAAATGATTCACATCCTCAGCAGGACGTGAATACATAAGTAAGTTGCACAAGCAAGTGGTTCCGCATGCCACGGCCCCTGCTGCCGCTACTGGAGATTGCCTCTTTTTTCTCAATCCAGCCTTAGGGCTTCCTGTGACCAGTGACTGAAGAAGAAAATCATCTGGATATTTTCACACATAGTTCTATTACATCCCTTCTCCTGGATCATATTGAATGACAGTGGTGAAAGAAAATTCTCCCAGTGAAAAGAACTCTAGAAAGTTCACCTGGTCATTAATTTTTGCAGGAAAGAGAGATGGCAAAAGGTACATAACCACATTGTTTCACAGGTACTGCATAATGTTCTGCTGAATGGTCAGAGACTTGGAAGAAAGATAATTAGGAAATTGGTGGTGAACAGGTTTGTATCCCATCTAAATGCTCACTAAAAATCAAACTCAGCTTCTGCTTCAGTAATTGTGTGTTGTGACATACACTTACTGTTAAACATGGTTTTATTTTATTTTGAGATGTACTCCAAGGGAAAGCTTTTAAATGTTTAAGGTTTTAATGTATTGCATGGGGTATAAAATAAAGCATCAAAAATATTAATAGCTTTTGGAATTAGCTGCATCCTTTTTAAAAGTCGAATTAGTGCATTTGTATGTTTAACACTGCATAAATTCTTCATATTTACTACTATAAAAATTATTGGTGCACATACCATTGGTAATGAAAAAAATGTGTGAAATGTGTGGAGTTTGGGACTTTCTCTTTCAGGCACATGTATGGAATGAATTTATATGCGTGTGTGTATATATATATGTATATATAAATCTTAATAATATAATCTATTTGATATATCACATATATGAAAAAAATATATATATATATATACCTACTGTGGGCTTTAACTGTGTTCTGTGTTTACAGAAAGGAAACAAAATAAGTGAGTTCTGTCATTTCTCCAACTTTTGTGCCTGTGGGCATTTTCTAAAACACACTAACACAGTATAGGGACAGAGTTCAGCATTTAAGGAAGCTAAAGTACTGGAATTTGTGGAAAAGAATAGAACAGGAAGCATTGCAGGCAAAGAACTCAAGAAATATACACAGAGATCACCTTGAGTCTTTGACATAATATTAAGCTATGATTGTATGTTGTGAAACTTTATGAGGTTATGCAAAGAATAACTACACATTTTACATATGTCTGAGACCTTTTACTTTGTATCTTAATAAGCAGGTAAAAAATGATGAAAGATGTCTACTTTTAGATTATCAGCCAGCCTTTTCTCCCAGCCACCCCATTATTGTTCAATGGGTTTTTAAGGGAATGTCTATGATAAAAAGAATCAGAGATTTCCATGGGCTAACCAAGTCCATTTGCAAGGCTTTTATGTCCGTAGCCCCTCCTGAGTTGGCAGAGATTAACACCGAGTCCCACATGTGGCACCATCCCCCAGAGTATCAGTTGGGCATTACGTAGCAGACTGATTACATTGGATTATTTCCATTATGAATGTAGCAGTATTATGTGTAGTTCAAAGCACATCTCACTGGAATAAATATTTAGTATATTGGGTTATTTTTTTCCTGACCACAGTGCTTCTACCAAAACAAACAAACATTTGTAGATGTACAGAATTACTTATTCACCACCACCCTTGCTTCTGAAGAAGGAATTCCTATTGGAGCAAATGAATCATGATGATCATAATGATAGAATGCTTCTTCTTTGCAAATTCACAGGTATTACTGTATTCCCAATTTATATTAGTCAAGGTTCTCTAGAGAAGCAACAAAATAGGATATACATATATATGTGTGTATATATATATGTGTGTGTGTATATATGTATACATATATATAGAGAGAGAGGGAGAGAGATAGAGAGAGAGAGAGAGAGAGAGAGAGAGAGAGAGAGAGAGAGAGAGAGAGAGAGAGAGAGATCATAATGAATTTGTTCATGTGATTATGGAGACTGAGAAGTTCCAATATCTGCAGTGAGCAAGCCCCAGTAGAGCTAGTAGTGTAGTTTCAATTCAAGCCTGAAGGCCTGAGAACCAGGAGAGCAAATGTTGTAAGATTTAGTTCAAGTATGAGTCCAAATCCAAAGGCAGGAGAAGATTGATGCTCTAGCTCAAAGACAGGCATAGGCAGCAAATTTTTCCTTATTTAGTCTTTTTGTTCTACTCGTCCTTTCAACAGATTGAATGAGGCCCATTCACATTGTAGAGGGCAATCTCCTTTACTCAGTCTACTGATTCAAATGTTATATCATCCATAAAAACTACCACGAACACAGAAGAATGTTTAAACAAATATCTGGGCACTCTGTGGCCCAATTATGTTAACACATGAAATTAATCATTACACCATCATAATGAAGTATTCATATATAGCCTGATATATGATTGAGTGGCCTTTGGAATATTTAATTTCAGTACCAGAAAAATGGTAACATCTCTCTGTATCACTATCGTATCTGTCTGGTCACGGTTGCTAAATAAATTCTTTTACAAGCCAGAATTCACAGGTCTTAGAATATAAGAGTAGAAATGGGAATGCCTCTCCTCACTATTACTTCTAGATATCTAATAGATAAATATATTTTTTTCTTTCCATAACCATACTTATAGGCTTTGCTACTCTATAAGTCTTAATTCTGAAGAAAGGAATGCTTCCAAAAGGGGGCACCAATATCTTTTCATTGAGTCTGTCCCCTGTATACTTTGTGTTCTTCACATTAGCAAATTATCAGGCAGATTAGACGGTGTCTCTGTAATTAGGCTAATTGATTCTGATTGATATTGTATGATAGGGCTAAGGAAAAGCATGTAAGGGATGCAGGAAATTCCTTGGGGTACCACTTAATACACCCAGGCTATGTGATAAAAGATAATACGTAACTGGAACCACTCAATATAAGAAGAATTGTCAATGGTTCAGATGTTTTAGAAATATACATTTGGGTCACCCCACCAAACAAAAAAGCAAGACCAGCCAAGGTACTTTCTAAACACATAGGGGATATGAAAATGCGTAATGGAAGGAGAAAGTTATATATACCAACTATAACCATGTGACAAATTATAGAAATAATAATGTAAGGGTTATGGGTATATGTTTCTTAATTTTTATGTATTTTTATATACTCATGAATGTGTTTTCAATTATTTTCTACTACTCTCACATATTTCTTCCAAATAATATGTTAAAAGATATTACCTTCAAACAACTTTAAGCAAACTCTTAAATCTACAGAAACCTCACAACTGTCGAACTCTTCATTATTAATCTGAGACTTTCTTTGTTCTCATTTTTTCTGTCCCAAAGGCATATTTCTAAAACAAACATCTTAGAGCATTTATTATCATGTGCTCCCTGGAATGCAGAAATAGGCATTGTACATCCAGAATTTCAAAAAAGTACACTGAGAAATGATGTATTAATAACAATAAAATAATCTTATTATTACAAAATAGTGTAAATGTTTATAGATAAAACTTCATTAAACCTGAAAATAGCTAATTTTCACATTAGGATCAAGCTTATTTTAATGATAACCAAGGGACTTATTGGGACCTGGGAATAATAAACTCTGTCTACATTCAAGCAGGTTTATGGTAATGGTTCTAACATTGTGTGCTTAGTGGGAGTCTAGAAAGGATAACTCAGGAATGAAATAAAACGCAGGCAGGGGGTTCAAAAGAGTCCAGCCAATAGACGACACAGCAGATAATGCACATCAGAGAGATACTGCATGACCACCAATTATTCAAACATTTGATAGGCAAATGGAATCAAAGATGACTGGGAATAGATTAAAAAAACCCTTTCTCTCTAGGGTTGAATTCAATGAAATTATTTCTAACAAGAGTATCTTGCTTCTACTATAATCTTGCAGTGCTTTGCCAATTTCCTAGGTCTGGCACTTATTTACATAAATAGTTCATAATTCCAGTTATGAAACTAGAGATCAAATGAAATTTAAAAAACCCTGCCTTTATATACACACACACACAAATATAATTCTGGTTATTTATGGTGTTTGGTAAGAACTCCATTGACACATGATTCCTAAAATTTATACTGATTACAAACACACTTTTGTAATCAGTGGTCCTATAGACTGAATGTTTCTGTGCCCCCACAATTCATATGCTGAAACCGAATCCCCAATGCGATGGCATTTGGAGGTAGGGGCCTTTGAGAGGTAATAAGGTCATGAGGGCAGAGTCTTTATTTATGGGATTAGTACTCCCATAATGGGGGTCCCAGAGAGCTCCCTAGTCCCTCTGCCATGTGAGGAAATAGCAAGAAGATGGTGGTCTATTGCAGAAGCTTTAGAAATCAGTACTCCAAAGTATGGCACTTTGGCATGCTGAGGACTTTGAGGGGTTGGGCACTGAAAGGGTCCCAGAAGTAAAGTCTCTTTCTGAGTTTCTTGTGCTCTTCCTTCTCTGGCTTCCCTTTCTTCCCCAAGACAGGTCATAGAAACTAGAATTCCTCTCCCCCAGCACGGGTCATACAAAATAGAATTATTACTCTAACCTTCCCCTGCCTTTCTGTGTAAAAGCTGGTCATAAAGAAATTCTCTGATCTTCTACAGTACATCATAAGACCCTCATTCCAGAAGGGGTCCTGCTCTATACCTGGGAAAAACAGATGCCACATAGGAAGACAAAAAAGAATATGAACAGACAGGCCTTGCTGGGTTCCCCCCAGTCTATTACCGTTAGATCGTACACTTTTGTCCAATCATATTTCTATATGGCTCTCCATTCTTCATCAAAGAAGCATAAAAATTGAGTTTTTCCTGAGTCTTTGGGTCTTCATTTCAGAAGCCTCCCATGCCACATAAAATTTGGTTAAATAAATTTGTTGGTTTTTTCTCTTATTAATTTTGTCTTTTTTATAGGGGTATTGGCTGTGACCCTTATGATGAGTGAGGCAAGGTATCACACCTTTTCTGTCCCTGCACTGTGAATGGGGAAGCAGGACCTCACCAGACACTGATTCTGTCAATGCCTTGATCCTGAACTGCCCAGCCTCCAGAACAATGAGAAATATATTTCTGCTGTTTGTCAAAGCAAAATTTTTTGGTATTTTTGTAATAGTGGCCAAAGGGACTTAGACAAGTGGTACCTCAGACTATGTGCGGTGTTTGAAACTTCAGTTACAAATTGAGTGATTTAGTCTATGGTTATTGATGAAATAAGGAGTGATAAAGATAGGGACGTAAGGAAGTAGAATGTGGAAAAGAAGAAATAATCTGCTTGAAGATAAAAATCAAAAGTTACAATAAATATTTTTTTCCTGTTTTCTGAATAGAATATAACTACTCTGATTTTTTTTGTTTTCTGATGATGCCATTGTTGTTTATAGTGTGCTAATTTTGGAAAAAAATAAAATTCCAGCTGTATTAGAAATTGATAAGCATATTGTGAAACACATTGCAGTTTCTCGTGTAATGACATTGTTATTATAATTAATTTATAGCTTTAATATATATTTATTTTTAAGTGAATCTTTTATGCTACTATATAAATAACCTAGTTCAAAGATAAATATTAGGAAAGAATACTTTGAGCTCTTTCCCTCACATTGATATATCCTATCACTTCTTGCCATTAATATGAGGGATTTTATGCATGTTTATTAAATTATAAAACTCTTAACATGATCTTTTAGGAATAATGCCTTACTAAATACATTCTCCAAATAGGAAATGTTTGAGTTGACATTTTCTTTGCAGAAGGATTTTTCCCAAGGCATAATTTTCAGTATGTGCAAGTCACAGAAATACTTTTCTGGTTAGATAAACTAGCACAGATATGGTATAAAAAATTTACAATTATAATGCTCTATTTTTGCTACTTTCTGAGTTAGAACATTTTATACCATTGAATACTATACATAATTACAGTAAATGTGAAAAAATAATTAAACCTTATTTTTAGAAAAGCTGTTGAATGTGAAGGGTCATTATTGCTAGTCCCAGGTTATTTTAGACTATAAACTATATTCACTCCCGGTGAATACTTAATTGGTAATTCTTATTAAGGAAATAAAAGTAGAAAAATGAAAAAAGAGTGGATTATCTGGCAACAGATTGTATCACATGCTATACAAAGGTTTGTTTAATCCTGGGACAATTATCTTGAGAATGGGCATCAAATCATTTCTGTTACAAGGTAGGTTCTGTATATTGACAGATAGCTTGTCAGTTAATTAGCAATGACATAGTTTGGATATCTATCCGCTCCAAATCGCATATTGAAATTTGATCTCTAATGTTGCAGGTAGGGGCTAGTAGGAAGTGTTTAGGTCATGGGAGTAGATCTTCCATGGATGACTTTGCGCCATTCTCAGGGGAGTAAGTCCTCACTTTCAGTTCCTGAGAGAACTGATTGCTGAAATGAACCTAGTACCTCCTCCCCTCTCTCTTGTGTCTCTCTCACCATGTGATCTGCACACCCTGGCTACTTTTCCACTTTTGCCATGAGTGGGAGCAGTCTGAGGCCCTCAGAAGATGCAGATCCCTGAGCCATGCTTCTTAAACAGCCTGAAGAACTGTGAGGCAAATAAATCTCTTCATAAATTACCAAGGCTAAGGTATTCATTAACAAAAAAGGACTAAGGCAAGTAACAGGATACTTTTTCAGGTACAGTGTTTCAAGAACTGAGAAGCTAAGACCTTTGGGAACTATGCTTTGGAAACCACTTGTGTTCATCCAGGGAGACTATGAAAATTTCTGAACTGAGACATTTCTCTACACCCATGTGAATCCTCATGCGAGCAGACCTATGTGCCATTTTCAGTAATGTACTAGTTTCTACCAATGTTAATGACCATAGGCATTTATGTCTTTATTCTTTCCTTGCTTATTTTGTCAAATGAAAAGTTCTACAATCCGTTATTAATGCTAATATGTAGCTATATTTATAATAAGCATAATTAGCATAGAAGGATTATTAATATTCTTTGTCAGCATAGTTTTTTTTTCCAATCAAAGAATTCAAGGAAGGTTGTATATGAAATATCACAAACTGTTAAATAATTTACATAGAATTCAGGATTAAAAAGTTTAGAAAGTCCAGGAAAAACGTCCAAGATAATTTCTATTTCTATCCATCAGATTTATTTATATTGAAGCTACCTCTCTGTGCTAACCATCAGAGTTAAATCTTAAAGGCAATGAAAAAGCCATAGTCATTTAGATTAATAGGAAAACAAACTTCAAGGAATTTCATTAACTTTATCTTGGAAATATTATTTACTATATCATCTACATTGAAACATTATTTTTCAATTCTTTGTTAATTTTGAATACAGAAACTTTACAGTACACTTTAAAATCTAAAAATTTTTAAAGAGATGTTATTAAAGGTATTCAAAAATCAAATGAATGATAAAAGGCATATATCTTCTGGAAGACTGTTGAATTCATATTTTTTTTTTGGTCTAATAAAGAAAATATAATAACTATGGAGGTTAAAAATTATTGTGTTTTTCATATATTTTAATAAATCTCATTTTTCCAAAGAAAATTTTCAAAGTAAAAGATGCACACATGTTGCCAAAAATTTAAATATTTCTAAAATGTAAGGAGTAAAATTTAAGGATTGTGCCTATCTTCTAATCACTCCTTAAAAATAAATACTATCAATACTTTAGAGTCGATTTAAATCACCATCTTGGGGACAATTTATGTTTTGTTATTTTGATGTACAATAATTAATTTAAAATATATTTTAATATTAAAATACTTTTCTATTATAAATAATAATGCCATAGCCATATCATCAGAATGATATTTAAAATATATATGGTTGCAAAATGTTACATATATATTTTTACATCTCTGATAACATTTCCTAATTCTCACATTGAAATGATATGCCAATTAATGTTTAAATAAATACTGATAACCTGAATTTCACTAAGTTAGAAGTTATGAATTTAAAAAAGTTGGCAACATTCCAAAATGGCAATGGTGAAACACAGGGAAAGAAAAACTAATAATAATTTATTTTAAATTTGATGTACTCTTGGCTCTGGCTCTTGAATTCCATTTCTGTTTGCTCCTCTGATTGGTCTTGATTTTATTTTTTCCTTGTTGGGAATTATTTACTATGTTGTGACTAGGAGTAGTTTGGTTTGTATTTGTTCTTCTAGCGGTTTGTAGTTCTTCTGGCATCCACATGCTAATTACTTTCAAACTTTGAAGAATATTCTCAATTTTTTAACTTAAAAAGTGTTTCTGCTCTATTTTTTTCTTACTCTCTTTTTAGAATTCAAATATTGTCATATTGCAGACCAAAAATATGCCACTCCCCAAAAAAACTATAGGAAACCAGAATATGCCTACTCAAAATATGCCTCTGTTGCATAAGGAGTATTCTGAGCTGATTATTTTGAGAAACTGCAGACACAAGAGAAGCTCTAAAAACCGAGTAGAAGTTACCTTTTGGTAAGAGAAATTTGAATGTAAGAAAATCTCCGTTTGTAAGGGCGTCTTCTCTCTGTATTAAGAAGAGAAAGATGAAGAAATAATTAGAGACACATCATGGGAAAGGCACTAACAAATCCACACGAGAAATTTTGCTCTTTTTTTTTTTTTTTACCAACTCTTCTTAATCACTTTCCATGATCAGCTTCTTCAAACCTTTCTTTCTTTGTATCAGCAAATGATGGCATTTATGCCTGAATTCAAAGCTGCCTTTTTAAGATTTACGCTTTTTCTCCTAGGTATTTTTCATATTTACCTGAAGTGTATAAATAAATAAACTTCCTTTTGTTTTTCTACTGTTAATCTGTCTTTTGTTATAGAGATCAAGGCCAAAACACAAAATATGATTTAAAGAGTTTACTTGAGTCAACGTAGGGGTAGTTGCCTGGAGGACTCATATGCAAGTAACTTTGAATATATGCTCCTGGCCTTTGTAACCAGCAAGTTTTTAAAGGAAAAATAAGGGGACAGGGAGTGAGCTGATACAAAGCTGTTTGCCAGGAATTCTCATTGATTTATGTAAGTAACATTGACAAGTGATTGGCTATATATTTTAAAGCTATAGGGTGTAGGTTATAGTGTATGATCTGTGACTGGCAGCCAACTACAAATTTGTGCGTTACCAGACACAAACATCGTCTTTAATTTTCTGTGATAACAAAAAACTTTTGCTGTCTTAGTCTATGAGAGTGTGGGAGAATCTTTGGAATTGAGTCTTCTCTGAAGAGGCTATTGGATTGAGTCACTATTGGAATAAGTACACTATTGAATATTCCAATTGTCAATGGCCAGAATATGGATCCTTTCAATTAGATTCCCAAATTTAAAAAAAAAAAAAATTAGAGATCTCTTATTCTGAAAAATTGCCTTATTTGTACTTATGGAAAGATCAAATCTTAGAAAAAGACATAATAATATGTCTAAAAATTATCTTTACTAAATTAAAGAACAAAAATATGGAAAAGAATTTAAAATCCTTTGTAAGCTTAAACTGCCTGCTTTAGATCTACTGCAAGATTAATAATTAGATGCTACCTCACACTGTAGATTGATAGTTAAAATTACACTTAAGGCTTAACTTTAAAAATATCTTTGGTTTAAAAAAACGCAAAAACTAAAAATATCAGTGGCTTATCCTGGCTAAAATCTTATAAAAGAGATTAGAAAGGATTATTTTTCAAAGAGTTCTATAGTCAGAAATGGACTGAAAACTAATATTTAGGATAGACAAACAGATATAGATATAAATAGATATAGCTATAGATAACTAGGTATATAGTTTTAGGGTCTCTGTTCTCTCTAGGGAAAAAATTTCTCAATGAACTAAAGTCCACTTTTCTTATACTCCTGTTAACCATAAGTACTCTCTCTGTATATTTTTCCATTTAATTCTGGCTGTCCCTCCTTTATCTTGCCACCATCAATGCCACATGAGGGGACCAAGAACAAATTATGACAGACTGGGTTTCCTTAAGGAAAACAGAGAAGGCACCACAGGCTCCTCACTTGGGAGAGAACCTCTGTTTTTCCTCATAGACAAGGAATTGTAAGAGGACAGATTTTTCTCTTTTCCACAGTTCTAGTCTCTTTTGCATAAAACTCTTTAATCTCTTCGGCTTTCAGATACATACATGTATGCGTGTGTGTGTATATATGTGTATTATGTGTTCTGTGAACATATATGTATATGTCTATACATATGTTTATATATTGTCTACATGTGGTACCAAATTTACTTAAAGATAAATAAGTACTAATAAATTAAATAACTAGCCCAAATATTTTTCTAGTTCATGTTACCTTAGTAATCTTTTTAAAATAAAGATAGTTTTAAAATGTCGGTACAATAAAATAAATACTTGCTTTACTTGTTTATGACTTTATGTTTTTGGATTTGAACCTTTAAGTCATGGTGAGTCCTATGACAGTCCAGGGATTGTCCTTTGTCTTGGGCTCTGCATCTGATACATTATTAAAATTGCTTACTTCCTAGGTTTTTCTGAAAATAAGAGTTACTAATAGTTAACATTGTAATTAATATATGCAATTAAAACTACTTAGTGTAAAAGAAACATTTATAAATACAAAAATTATAGGGAAAGTAGAATATGTTTCTGGTAAGAATCATTGTAAGAAGACATGAAATGTGCTTTTTGTCACAGGGAAATTATTTCTTTTTAGCTTTAAAAATTGTAAAAGTTGTTTTAAATTGAAGGAGAAAAATGATAAAGAAAACTGGATGTAAAGAGTTGAGGAAAAAGAAAGAGTAGAAAAATTATAGGAGGTTACAAAGAGTTTGCAGAAATCTTATTTTGTGTGGTCAAAAACGATTGAGATTGAATGGATTTGTTTATAAGGTTTTATCAAAATTAGCTTTAGCATTAATAATACATTCATGTGAAGGAAAAATTTGGTTTTCTATTTTAAACAAGATTTTCTTGTAGTGATAAAAAGAGATAGTAAAAGGTTTTTGTTTACTTTTTGAAGAAAATGCAAAAAAAAAAAAAGGAGGGGTGGGGAAAGAGAAGGACAGATTCAGTTTGCCTTATGGTGTCTTTATTAGCTATTATTATTGTTTGGAAAACTGAGTCCCCTCTCTCTTTCCAGTGAGTAAACACAGTCACTCTTTAAAGTCTTTGAATTATCACTTTGGCAAATGACTACTATTTTACAGTGACCTGTGATTCTGTTTTAAGCAAGTGTTCCTTTGATATTTGACAAACTTTCCAAAATCAAAATTTCAAATTCTAAATTCGGTCTTTTTGACCTCAAACTAACTAATTGGATATTAGTGCTCCTGGAAGTAAGTCCAAGAGATTAGGTTTATTCAATATGTGAAAATCATGTGGGAAGCATTAGCAAATATTAAATTGTGTTGAACTTTCTTTGGGTTATATTTGTATGAATGTGTTATTAATGTGCTCCAAAATTGTATGAGATTCCTAAAATTCCAATATGTATGCTATCAGCGGTAATTATGATTATGTTAAATTGTTATATGCCACAGAAATATGAAAATTTCCTTGCAAATTTTGTCTTTAACCATAGCAATATCATTTTGTCTTTAACCATAGCAGTGTCATCCACAACCATTGTTTTATTTTGAATCTTCTCAAAAAGAAGTCAATAATCTGCTACAATACAAAATTTGCTTCTTTAAGAAAATACATGAAACAGATCCTGACACATGTTCTTAAGTACAGGTTTCTGATAACTTTAGAGATCATACCATTAGCCTAGAAAGAAACTTCCAGGACTCTAATTAAAAAGCTGATGTGTTCATGAGGATTGCTAATCCAACACTAAGCAGAACAAGAGTTAATTACATGGTATGAAAATAATAGAAAACTAAAATAATTTTTATGACTTTAAAAATTAGAAACATTGCTGATTATTTTTATGTGTTCTGAAGATAAAGAATTTTTTTTTCTTTTGAGCTATTTATAGCTTACGATAAAATGAATAATATATACTTTTGTGAAAAAAATTTGAAACATTTGTCTTTCTACCTGATTTTTCTAAAATTTGGAAATTACTTGTGAACATTCTTAATTTATAGCAATATAGTTGTTTGCATAAATTCAATAAGAATCTGTTTACTTCTGCAGCAGAGCACAATTGCAGGCACTGGTTATTTTACCAAGGGTTGGACTGTAATGACCTATTTTCAGATACACCCAGACACCTTTGGGGAATTGAGTGTGACTTTATGCAGCTGATAAGTGCCCATTGGAAAGATTGGCTGGGTACCTTGTCTATGTGATTCTTTTACGAGGCTCCTGACCAGTGATAAAGAATGCCATTTTGTGATATGCCCCAGGAACTCGAGGTATTTGGGGACCTCAAGAAAAGATGAATTCACAAAATTCATACGGGTATTACTGATAGTCTGGCAAATCCTTGGCTTGGCTAACCTTAAGAGGCTTTTCAACGTCTTCTCTGAGATTCCACATGAAACAAAGTTCCAGCAAAGCCAACTTAAAAGAGCCTATATGGCTGATCACTATTCTTCCTCTACTTTATGCAAATAATCATACCATGTATAATAAGACTAAAATTTATTTTGCAAGTAAATTGGTCCTACTATGAATTGTCATTGGTAGAAACGGGGGATTGGAGACAGAAATATTATGTTTCTGAGGAAACCTATAGTACATCTGGCAGGAGATTGTAGGCGGGGCCCGGGGGTCGTGTGTTTTTTTTTTTTTTTCAAATTTTTGACTTGAAATCATTGAAATTGAAATTGCTTTTTCCTGAAGTCCTACAAGCTGAAACTAGACAACTTTATATAAACTTTGGGAGAAACCACTATAGCAACTTACATATAAATAGTCTTTGTGCTTATTGGTATATAGATTACTCAGAAAGTTCCCTGGGATACTTTATGCAAACTACAAACCAGGAAAAATATGTCAGGTTTCCACTATCTGCTCTCTGCTCATCTGAAATGCTTTGAACCCAACATGTAAAAATTTTCTTGACTGGTTTCCCTCTAAACACAAAAACTGAGTTTATAATCTCTTCTAACCTTTTTTTAAATGTTGTTTCCATAGTAGTGATTCTTAGTAAGTATCTGATTGCTCAAATAATACAGATGCCTAATTTTGGAGGAAGCCTTTCTGCAACACCACTGCGTAAAATGAGACACAAATGGTAATTGTTTGACTGGACTATTCCCAGACTGGTTCAGTGGATTATAAAACAATGCACCAAACAAATTTCTGGACTGCGAAACTTCTTGGGGAAGTTTCACACAGGGGAATGTTGAGGCTCAGAAAACAATACTCCAAAGTGAAGGCCTCAGAAGAAGTCTCAGAAGTAAAAGTTTTCCTCTGACCTTCTTTTGCCCTGGGGTCTCTCAGTTCCATTCTCCCCCAAGATCAGCCATAGAAGCTAGAATCCCTCTTCCCCAAGACAAATCATTGAAACTGGAGCCCCTGTTCCCCAAAGGCACTCATAAAACCTAAAAGTATTACTCTAAATTTCCTGCTGAATTATCTGTGTAAAAACTAGCCATAAAGAAATTATCTCACTTACCTTGTTTGACTGTAAGTCATAAGTCCCCCATTCCAGAGAAGGCCCTGCCCCACACCCAGAAGGAAGGCATCCTGTATGTTCAGAGAGGTCAAGAGGAATCTAGACAGACAGGTCTTGCTGGGTTTCCCCACTCAGTCCACTAGCATTAGATCTTTCCCTTTTTGTCTCTTGATATTTCTACCTGGCTGTCCCTACTTTATTGAACTTAAACATGAAAAAATAAACAATTTCTCCTTTGTCTTTTTGTCTTCATGCTGAAGGCTTCAGTGCATACACATGAAATAAATTGGTATTTTATTTCTCCATTAGTCAGCCCTTTGCAAGTTGATTCTTAGTAAGAATCACTAGTAAAAAAAAAAAAAAAAAAAAAAAAAAAACCTGCAAAGGTTCAGTGAACCTTCAGAAAGCCAAAGGGAAAATTCCCCCTTAGACTCCCTTTCATCTCAAAATTCCTAGTATGTAGCTAAAGTTCTTAGGTAAAAACTGGTGGTTTGCTTGAGGTCTGCCAAATGCTCTTTTAATTTCTCGCACCATCAGTGTTGGTCTTACAGATTTGCAATACCCATAAACTCTGTCCTCTGCGTTACAGTCAGTTTTTTAAAATGATCTTCAGGAAAAGCAGCTATAGAGATAGTGCTGCACTTCCAAAAGTCTTACTTTTCCTCTTTGTCTTAGTTCTGTTAGGCACCACTGCCTCATGGAAACTGACTACCTTCAAGGAGACAGTTGAATAATGTCTATGTTTTCTCTTTTCCTCCTGTTAATGTATGTTGATGTACTAGTTGTTACGCTGTGACTGCAACAAGCCCGGAACCGCGGGTTAAAATTACCTACATTTTTAACAAACTTGAGCTATTTTTTTTTTTCAATTTTGAATTGAATAAGCAAAGAGGATAGACATAAAGATTTATCCTAATACATATTTCTATATTTTTACCAGTTTGATCTATAACCGTTCCAGTGTTTGAAATCTTTACTAAGTCATAAAATCATTAGTTTTAAAATTTATTCTAAATTATTTGTTACTTCAATTGTTTTCCCTTTTAATAAGTACATAAGATAATAAGTAAATGTAATTTTGCCCTAACTTCACTATTTTCTAAATATATTTTTATCTTATTTTATTTTTTTTGAAACAGAGTCTCACTCTGTTGCCCAATCTAGAATGCTGTGGTGTCAGCCTAGCTCACAGCAACCTCAAACTCCTGGGCTCAAGCAATCCTCCTGCCTCAGCCTCCCACGTAGCTGGGACTACAGGCATGCGCCACCATGCCTGGCTAATTTTTTCTATATATATATTTTTAGTTGGGCAATTAATTTCTTTCTATTTTTAGTAGAGACGGGGTCTCTCGCTCTTGCTCAGGCTGGTCTCGAACTCCTGAGCTCAAACGATCCTCCCAGAGTGCTACGATTATCATTAGTGCACTTTTCAGAGTTATTTTTGTTTCCTTTTCTTTTATTTTGTTTGGCATGGATGTAGTCATGGACTACAGAGGACTGCACCCAGTCCTCTTTTTCTTTTATACAGAAAGAAATGGTTGATTTTTTACTTGTCCTCTTCATACAGTATGTCTTTCATTATGATTATACTATTTATTAATTCAGGTTTTGCATTTGGCTGTCCATTATTTATAGTAATTTAATTTGTTGCCTGGTTTAGCCTCAACTTAGATTTCTACCAGAGTTATTTTGATGAATTCACTGCCAGTCTCAATGAGTTCTGGTCCTCATTTTTGTTATATTTAATTTAGAAGGCATGATCACAATTGGATATAGGCTGTCATGGATCCGTAAACACTTTCTTGTTATTCTGTGCCCAAAGTTTGTTTTTTCTTTTTTTAAAAAAAACTTGAAACAATTTTTAAAAATTTATTTAAAGTACTTATTTGGCCAAGTAGAAAATAAAATTGACAATTTTGTTACCAGTTACCATTAATAATTTTAAAGATATATTTGCATGTGAAGAAATTCTGTGTATAAATATCATTGAATATTTACAGAGTCTCTGCCTTTAAATGTGTATTGTTTGAAGCTGCTTCTATTAAATCACAATTAAGTACTTAGAAAGTATACATAATTTAAAAAGTTAAAGTTCATGAAAAATGAAAGTGATAACAAACTTAAAAATGTTGCTAACATAATCAACCTAACACAAATATATATTTAAAAATTGCAGGAAAATAAGACAATAGAGAAATATATTAGCAAGCTATCCATTTTGGTTCCTTCATCTTCCAAGTAACTACATTCTATAATCAGTCACTTGAATTGGTATTTTGTCACCCTCCAAGGTATAATAAAAGAAAGACTAATGCAAACAACTGTACAAATGTGCTTGGTGAAAATTTCGTAGGATTGATTTTCAGGTTGCAAATCTAGTGTTAAGGACATTTGCAATTACTTCTTTCTTACAATGCAGATTTTATAGCCAATTAATGTTGAATACACAATAAAACGCACTATTTTATTTCAGCTTGTGAATGATATTTTGGATACTCTCAAATATAAAAATTGGGTCAAACCATGGAGTTCATAAAGTAACTTAAAGAAATTGTAGCATATACATATACATGATTTTTCAAATATTTATAAAATTCAAATTTTTAAAAATGTATGTTTTATGTTATATATTTTATTAATAATTATGTTACTATTTTACACATAATTTTTTCTCTAATGTCTATTAATTTTCTACTGTGGATTTAACAATAAAAAACAGTATGTAAAAAAATGAAAATTATATATAAACATTTAGGTGTTGATAAGTTTAATAGTTTTGAAAACATTTAAATATTTAATGTTTAGATTAATTACTTGACTACATCCATGCCAAACAAAATAAAAGAAAAGGAAACAAAAATAACTCTGAAAAGTGCACTAATGATAAAATTTGGGGTATGGAAAACCAATCTTTATAGACAGAAGAATTTAATGCATACAATAATAAATTCTTCTCAAGGGTAATTTTCCTCCAATCATAATTTAAAAAGAAATAAATCATACAGCATATTTTTATTATTCTTAAATATGTACTACTCAAAGTAGTTAAGGGATATTTTCCATTGCTACTTGGAATAATAAAACAATTTTGAAAACCTTGTACAATTACAAATAGTTTGAATTATTTTTTATAGTTCTTTCATTCTTCCGATTGACTAGCAGAGTTCATAGTAATAAGTCTTGCCTCTGTAATTCTGTGTTTTACCTGAGACACAGATGACATTTAATCGTGACTATTTCACCATTCCACATTGCTGTAATCTGAAGAGTAAATTAAGAACTCAATTAAGGAAAAAAAGTATAGAAGATTATTTTCTATATTGTTTGAGTCTCCCTTACAATCACACGACTAAATTTCTTTGGTGTGATGCCATTATTTTGCTTGACCATAAAGAGAACTATAAAGGCATTGCTGAACTTATTATGGCAGTTTGGTTCATTGTTTACTATATAGCACAGTCTTCACTACAAGGCTCCTTGGGAGAAATTTCTCTCTCATCCTAGGTCCAAGCATAGTCATTCTTCTATGGAACATCTGGTTTGCTTTTATCTTAAGTGCACTATAAATAAGCAAAGTGATAATGTTCTGTTTGCTTTGGCTGCTGAAAGGTTTTGTTCTAAATTTGTTATACTTTCTGGCAAGTGTATGGAAATTAATAGCATATATTTAATGTTCCAACCTGTCCTAGTTACATCTTGCATCCTTTTTCCTCCTCCACTTTGCATTAAAAATATTTATTCATTGCATAAAAATCACTTTTGAAAGTAGTTTTAAACATTGTATTATGAATTAAGTGAGGTATTAGATAAGCAGCCTTATAGTTAAAGGTTTGAAAATCAGAGAAAAGAGAAATGCAGATTTTAGTCAAATTTTAACAATTTTTCTTTCATAACCAGCCAAGTTTTAAAATAACAATGAATGTTGAGTTTGCTCAAGAAAAGGAATTTAATTGAATAGTTGGCTTCAAATGGCTCTTTGTATATTGCAAGTTGGTCATTTTAAAAAATCTGTCAGCAGCAGAGCAAGAGCAGATCGGTATAAATGCAATGCCGTATTTTTTGTTTGTTTATTTTAATTTAGTATAATATTTCTCATAAAGCCTTCACCACATGTGTATCTGGCATATGGACTAGAGGATTTATCTGTGCTTCAGGCCAACAGAAAAGGAGGAAGAAGACTGCTGTGAAGTTTAGTACAAACAGAAATAATGAAAGTTAAGATGTGAACCAAGGTTAAAATGTAAGATAGAGATGCAGCAATAGATATGTTTAAGTTTTATGGGCTTCAAAGGCCCTCAGGTATAGAGAAGTACTGTTTAATATATCCTTGGTTTTCATATATAAAGTTGAATCCAAATATATGTGATATCTAGCACAATGCTAGACACAGAGCATTTAAAATTGTCATTCTTATTTCCCACCCCTCTTTTTCTTCTTACCCTTGGTTAAAAACACAGATTCTAAATGTATTCTCTAGAGATCTTTAAAATTTACCAATGTCTACCCCATTTGCAAGTAAATTGAAATTAAATTTCACTTGGCAAAGTCTAGGAATCTGCAATTTTAAAGCTTTCTACGTGATACTATTTTTTTTATCTAGTCATGATTTTCCCACATGGCCTCGTATATCATCTGGAAAATTGTTCAGAATCTGATAGAACTTTTGAGTCTGAATATCTAGTGAACGAACTTGTAAATCTGAACACACCAGAACATTTAAGTCAGGATAGAGATCACAACAGTGACAGTCATAATTTGAATAGTAGTGGATACTTCTATAATTCGATGGCTATGATGATGAATTGATATCAGAATGGTCCTTCTTAGGGAAAGGCCCCTTCCCATCCATTTCTTTTTCCTATGGTCTTCTATACCTATCCTCTCCCTAAACCCATTCATATGAAAGTCATGTACAACTTCTTTGCTGTCAGGTTAAATTGTTTTCCTCAATTTTTTCAACCTTTCATAATCACTTGACACAATCAACGATTTTTCCCTTTTGTAAGAATTTCTCTACTTCTGCTTTTGGGGGAATGATACTCTCCTGTTTTTCCTCCCACTTCACTGGCTATTTCTTGTGAGTCACTTTTGCTGGAATGCTATTTTCCTGACCACTCAAACACTGACTGCTCTATGGCTCAGTGCTTTCTTATCTCACCTCTTCCTTATTTTAACTTAACTCTGTAGTCTAGCTTTATCTAGCTCCATGATCTTAAATGCCATTTTTATTCTATTCTCAAATGCACATCTTCAACCATGATATTTCCGCTATTTCCAGACTCACATTTCAAACTCATTACTTTCTATCTCCTCTTAAACATTTCAGGGACATGTCACCCCTAATATGTCCCAAACCAAACTTCTTGTCTCTTCCTAACTTGTTTCTTCTTGTGTTAACCAAATGAGCACTTTCTATGATTGTAATGATTACCTCAGGTCAAAAACTTAGAGCCATTCTGGATTATTTTCTATCTTCAGTATCCCACATAGAAAATGTCATCAAGTCCTGTTATATCTATTTCCTAATTAGTTCTGAAAATAGATCACTTTTTACTACCTCCATCTTAGGCCAATAGACCATCGTATCTCATTTGAACTAATGCCATAGCCTTCCAATGAGTCTTTTCTTGTCCATTATTAAGTTGTAGCTAGTAATCAGTTTAAAATGTAAATTCGTCTTGTCTTCTCCCTCACACAGACACAATGCTATAATGGTTTCCCAACCATTTAGAATAATTTCCTAATGCTTACCACAGAATAGAAGGACCTACATTATATGATAGGAAAATTTTCTCTTGGGCTTCACCTTCTAATGCTTTCCCTATGGTCATGGAACTCCAGTTGTTCTACTCTGCATCTCCTGATTTTTCTAAAATATTTGTTCCTATCTTACTGGCTGCCATTCTAATTGTCTGGGACACTTCTCTTAATTCACTTTGAATTACTGCTCAGAAATCACTTTCTCAGTGATTGCTTCAGGCCTTTCCTGATCCCATATCATGCTTTACCTTCTTATTCTGCTTAAAGTGTTTTTATAGTATTTTTCTAAATGGTATTTTGTTATATACAAATGCGTATTTGTTTGTTTGTTTCTTCTTTTTCATTTGACCTACCCACTAGAGTGTAGGGTCAATAAAATCAGAGACTCTGTCTATTTGATCCTTGTTTTATGCCCAACATTGGGGACAGTTCTTGGCATGTTAGCATTCAATACTATTTTATTTGTCAAAAGACTGCATGTCAGAATGGCATCTATTTTGTGATTCTTCTGGGGATGGAATAAAGCATGCGTTAGGATCTTATGCTGTCTGTTCCGATCCTCTAGCTGAAGAGATATCACATTGCTTTCTCATAGCACAGACTCTTCAGTTAAGTGTGTCGTAGGCAGCTCCGACAACATACCTACGCATTTCTCAAGCTTATTCAACTTTCACTTTAATGTCCGCTCATTGCTGGCTTCCTATTTGTTGTCCTTTTTTAATTTTAAATTTTTTCTTTTATATTTTACTTTCATGTATTGCAGAAATGTCTTCACCCAATGAAGAAATAATTTTTTATGTCTATATGTGTGTGCATGTGTGGGTGTGTGTGTGTATGTTTATCTGTGGCTTTGTGTGACTCATGTCATGTATAACCATGTCCCAATGTTTGAAATTAATGATGCGAAGAATGTAACACTTCAGTTTCTTGGAAGTTATTTACAAAGATACATTATAGCTCAATTTATCTACTTGAGAGTCACATCTTTAATGGTTAAAAAATCCAATTTTCTTTTTCTATAGCTCTAAAATAAATTCAAGGTACATTTAATTTTGTAACAAAATCAAAGCTTTGTGAGAAAATTTTCTGTTCATTCTTTTGTTGATGGGTATGGACTGCCAAACTTTGTTGTAATTTAAATATAAATTCATGCTGAGAAAATTCAAATGCTTCCCTCCGAACATAACTAACACGGCAAGTTAGATTTAGAATAGCAATAATAAAATAGATATCATGAAGCCAAGTAATCAGAAAAACTTCCTATACTGTCCACATTAGCATTTTACCATGGTCTAGTCACTTGTGATAAAATTTTATTTTATCTATTCGTATTCTAAGATTAGTAGACAAAGCAGCAGTTAGTGTAATTATGCTTTACTTCTCTGTCTATTAATATACAGACATTTCCTCAGCTGCACTGAAAGAATTAAAGAATTTTCCTGGTAGAATATTGCATTAGCCAAGCTATGACAAAAATCAAGCCAACAAATCAGTTTCACATCAATTCTATTTTTCTTTCATGAGATTAGAAAAATAAAAATGTGAAATGTATTTTGTTTCCAAATCTTCACTCAGAAATCCATTCCCTGGAATATCATGTGTCATAGTTAATATTATGATGTCATTTTTCTCCCAATAGAAAGCGAATTTTAAATTCTAAGTTTATGGTTCTCATTCTACTTCATCTGTAGCCATGCTCAAATTCCATCCTGTCTGCTACTCTTCAACATTCAGTGTATTTAAAATAATTGCTGTAGTATCAAACCTTTTGCAAGTATAATAAGTCATAGAGAGTTGGTGGTATTTATTTTATCTGTTTAAAAAGATTGATTCAGGTTTAATAAACATACAAGGAAAATAGAGAAACAAAATATCCTTTCTCTGATATCATTCCTATTTTTATAGTTTTATAGTTTTTGTTATACAAAAACTGCACGCATTTAATGGATAGAATCTGATGAGTTTGGCACACATATGCACACACACCAAGGATACTATCAACACAATCAAATTAATAAACATATTCGTTGCCTCCAAAAGTTCCCTTATATCCATTTGCTCATCCCTTCTACCCGATTGCCCCAAACTCAGAAACAGAGAATAGAAAGGTGGCTACCATGGATTGGGCGGGGCGGGTGGTAATGGGAGATATCTTTTGGTTATGAAATAAGTAAGTTCTGGAGACCTAATAGAAAACATAGTGGCTATAGTTAGTAATAATATATTGTATACTTAAAATTTGCTAAAGCTTAAATTTCTCACCATACACACACACACACACACACACACACACAAACACACAAGGTAATTTGTGAGGTGATATATGTATTAATTAGCTTGATTATAGTAACAATTTCACAATGTGTGTGTATATCCAAACATCATATTGTACATCTAAATTATACATAATTTTTATTTGTCAATTTTACCTTAATAAAGCTGAAAAAATATTTAAGAAGGTAGATCTCATGTTAAGTGTTCCTACCACACCATTCCTATATTTGTTATAAGACGTCTGGTGTCTAAATTTTAATTTTGTTGACCTAGAAAGTTGATATCTCAAATCTACTTTTGCTTATCACACCTTTGTTTTTTTGAGTCTCTGAAAATCCATAGAATGATTTAGAAATGCAAGTGACTCTAAGATAACTTCTCTAAACCTACTTGTTTTGCAGATGTAAAAACAGGCATGCTTTATTTAACTGCTCATGCATGAGCAAAGTGTTAAAGACCAAGCTAGAATTCAGGCTGATATATGGCCATTTTGATTCCATGTAAATACCTTGTAGAGAATGAAGCCTATAATATTCCCGGACAGCTTATTCCATCAGCGAGCAGTTCTATGCACTAAAATGGTCCTATGGTAAACCCAAGTATGTCTTTAGTTTTAACTTATTTGTCTCAGTCTTATCCAGGGGAAACATAACATTTTCTATCACCACGTTTTGATTATAATTCTTCAAACATTTAGATAACTTTCTTGTGTCTAATTGTATTCTTCTCTTCTTCAAAGCACACACATACATATTTTCAACTGCTTTTCACAAAATAATCTTTCACCACGAAGGCCCTACCACTTTTCCATAAATCAATGCACCTAAAACTGAACACAATACTCTGACCTGAAATTAATAAACATTAGTCTTCTTAACCTGAATTAAAGTATTTGGTATTTACCTAGTGCTTCTCAAATACATGATGCTCAATCTTTTCTAGTTTCAACATTAATGTAATTTGTTTTTATATTTGTGATTTGTAACTCTTTTTTACCTCTCTTCCTCCTTCTCTCCTTCCTTCCTTCCTCATTGATTGTAGGTTCTGGAATTCTGATCACTATAAAGAACTGTGAAGAGTCTAGAACTGCTTAAAGCTAACAAGTTAGCCTGCCACAGTTTCACAGATGCTGTCAGAACACGGGCCAGAGACAAAGGAAGTATTCATTACTCATAGTCAAAAGAATATCAGTAGCTAGAATATCAGTATTTGCATTGGTTCACAGAGTCCCAGTTCCCATAGGGTTTTGCAAAGAGGTTTGTGGTGATGCCTGTACACATAGTGGGGTTTTATAGTACAGAAGATAAACCCTGAGTTTAGGGAATCTGTAGCTTCTAAAATGGGCAGTTACCCTGTATGTTTTTCTCACTGAAGAAAGATATTATATTTATTATTATAGGCAGTAAAAATAAATAAACAAACAAAACAAAACAAAACAAAAAACTCACAAAATCTGCCCTGTGCTCCTTGGAAGGACACTATCTTTGTCTACCAAAGCTGTTCAATAAGCAAATATCTTTGAAAAAATAGTCTGGAACAAAGTAAGTTAGCACCTTTGCTCATAATACACACAGAAATGTTAAAAAACTAACACATATTTTAAAATATTTTGATATTATTACTACTATAGGTTGCTTTTCGTGGTCAAATTTGGAAAATTTCAGCATATATTTCTTCAAATATATTTTTCTGTCACATTTTTTTCTCTTTCTTCTCATTTTGAGACTGAAATTACACGTGTTAAACTGTCCCATGAATTATTAAAGTTCTTTGGCCTTTTCCTTTTTATTTTCCTTTCTGTGCTTTAGTTACTAATGAAGAAACTGGAATTCACAATCTGCTCTTAATCTCTCTAATAGGGTTTTTTATTTTAAATATTTTATTTTTCAGTCCTAAGATTTCTATTTAATCCCTTTTTTTGCTTTCTAACTTTCCATGGAATTCTCCATTTCTTCTTCCACCATTCCCTACTGTTCTCAGTCTTAAATATATTCTATAGTTATTTTACAGTCTTTGTCTCCTAATGTAAACACCTGTTCAATTTGTGGGTGTCTTTTCATAAACTGATTTTTTTTCTTTTGATTCTGGACTACATTTTATAATTTTTATCATCCCTAGTAATTTTTAACTGTATGCTGGATTATACGGTTTAATATGATTCTCCAGATGTTGTAATCTTCCTCTGAAGATTGTGATGTTTGTGGTAAAGGGGAGTTAAATCATCAACAGATTACCTTGAGTCTGTGTATACTTGGTTTTTTATTTAGTAGTTGGAGTCTATTTAGGTTCTGTAGGTGCAATCCTAAAGAAAATATATTAGCATATAATGTGTAGTTCTCCTGGAATATCAATGGAAAATTCAAGGCATTTAATAAATACCTCTGTATTGTCAGCCTCAAACTCCAAACTACATTGAGAAGCCACTGAAATCTGTTCTTAGGGCTTTCAGCTTTCAAACTTGATTTTTCTTCCTTAGGCCTTTGGGAACTCGCTCACAGTTCTGATGTCAGCCCACAATCTAAGGGAATTTATATGCAAAATTTGTGACTTATCCATCTTGGCTCTCTCATATCCACATAACCCCTTCGTTTTCCAGTTTTTCTTAATGCCTCATATTCCTTAGGTCAATAACATTTTGCTTTCTGCTTGTGGTCTGCTCAATAAGAACTGAAAAGTAGCCTCAGAAGAAAAGCTGCATAGATGAATATGTCACCTAATGGAAACCCTTTTTTTTCAAGGGTAAAATTCTTCCTAATATTTGCCTGCCTTTGGTCACATTTCAATACCTTTAGATATGATTTTTTAAATTTGCCTAAGAGTTGGTAATATTTTCTCCATGGGGATTAATTTGATACAAGCTACTGTGCCATTACTGGAACCAGCTGTGTAATTACTAGCTGTGTGATTGCTGGGAAGTTTTTTTTAAAAATATGTTCCCTTTTTTCATCTGGAAATTAAGGATGATAAGAGTATATGCTTCCTAAAGATATCATGACAATCAAATGTGAACTAATGTAAAGTATTGCAAAGGAAATTTGGTACACTGTGAGCATGCACACACTATACTATCATGTTTACCACAGGAACATCTTTCAAGAAAGCTCTTAAGACCAATATTTCTTAGGCTAACAATAAAAGAAAACAAACTTATTTTTATTGATTTGGGGATTACTTTGTTGACTGCAAACTTTATAAAATTCTACTCTATTTTTATATGATAAAGAGAATTATTCAATTCTTGTCACTAAAATGCTAATTTAAATAATATGGATAATAGAAAGAATTATCACTCAGGAGCTTTCTTTAATACTATTTTTCCCTGAAGAATAGTAAAAGTTATGCACATTAAGTTTGCATCTATTTATGCAGGTATTCACATATCAAACTGCTATAATTTTTATGTGTCCTTTCTTGAGATGAAAAGCAAGAAGTACTCCATGGAATATTATATATACATTCTTTGGCTCTACTTTGGTGAAACTTTCATTACAAAATAAGTAAGTAATAATTGAATGAACATTTTTTTCCCTTCTAATCACTGTGTGAGTGTTGTTTATTGAGGCTCAAAAAACTTAGAGAATTAAAGATTCCCTGCACAAGGGGTAGGGTTGAAGTAAAGCAATTTCAGAATGTATTTTGGAAATGTCAGTTGATAGAGAAGAAAACATATATTAAGCCTATTAGCCTGCAGTGTGCTGAGAGTTTCATCAATGGGAATAAATGAAAATAATAATAATAGACAATTATATGAAGATATATAGATGAAAGCTAGAGAAGGATTGATGTCTACAGGTTCAGCAAACTAAAAACATGTACTAATTGATTTGTTTTCTTATTTATATTCAAAAGTTTAAGATTCACTAGATTAGCCAGGTCCGTTTTGCCTGACTTTTACATACCAAGCACATTTTAATAGGTAGGTAATTTCTTCTAAACAAAATATTTATTAAAATACTTTAAATTATATTGTTATATATAAAATATATTGTTAATTCACTTTATTTAACTTTATAAAACATCATTCTCACATCTAAAATTCAGGTTCTTTTGTTTGTTTACTTGTTTCTAGTTCAACACTTTCTTGTCCTAAATTATATGAGCTGAAGGAGGAGTTAAAATTCAAGGTTATATGTAATGGTTTCAGAATGGATTTGTTCAAACAACCCCATTTATAAATGGGCAATGGAAATGAACAGAAACTTTTCCAAAGAAGACAGAATAATGGCCAAAAAACATATAAAAAATATTCAACATCTCTAATCATTAGAGAAATGCAAATCAAAACCACAATGAAATACCTAACCCCAGTGAGATTGGCCTCTATCAAAAAAATCCCAAAACAACAAGTGCTGGCGAGGTTGTAGAGAGACAGGAACACTCTTACACTGCTGGTGGGACTGCAAATTAGTGCAACCTGTGTGGAGAAGAATTTGGAGATTTCTCAAAGAACTAAAAATAGAAATACCATTCGATCCAGCAACAGCATTATTAGGCATCTACCCAAAAGAGCATAAGACATTCTGTGATAAAGACATCTGCACCCGAATGTTTATGGCAGCACAATTCACTATTGCTAGGTCATGGAAACAATCCAAGTGCCCGTCAATTCATGAGTGGATTATTAAAATTTGGTATATGTTTTGGACTATTACTCAATTTTAAGAAA
>CAUYRT010089364.1:0-67068 GCA_963574885.1 Lepilemur ruficaudatus
CTACTAGGGAAGCTGAGGCAGGAGGATCACTTGAGCCCAGGAGTTTGAGGTTGCAGTGAGCTGTGATGATGCTACTGCACTCTAGCCAGGGCAACAGAGTGAGACTCTGTCTCCAAAAAAAAAAAAAAAGAAAGAAAGAAAGAAAAAGAAAAGAAAAAAAAGGGTACTTTATTCCTTTTGATAGCTGAATAACATACACTGTACATCTATACCATGATATTCATACATTCATCCACTGATGGACATTTGGATTGTTTCTATCTTTTGCCTACTATGAATAGTGTTGCTGTGAATATTTGTGTACATGTAGTTGAGCAACTGTTTTCAATTCTTCTTCCTTTTTTTTTTTAGAGACAGGGTCTTGCTCTGTTGCCCAGGCTAGAGTGCAGTGGCATGATTATGACACTGCAATCTCAAACTCCTGGACTCAAGTGATCCTCCCACCTCAGCCACTCGAGTAGCTAGAACTACAGGCATGCATCCCCATGCCTACTTTTTTATTTTTATTTTTTCTAGAGATGAGATCTCACTATGTTGCCCAGCGTGGTCTCATACTCCTTGCCTCAAGTGATCCTTCCTCCTTTGCCTCCCAAAGCACTGGGATTATAGGCGTGAGCCACCATGCCCAGCATGTTTTCAATTCTTTTGGGTAGATACTTAGCAGTAAAATTACTGGGTCATATAGTATTCTATGTTTATCTTTTTAAGGAGCCACTAAACTGTTTTCCACTGTGACTACACTATTTTATATTCCTACCAGCAATGTATAAGAGTTCCTATCTCTCTACATTCTTGCCAACACTTGTCAGTTTTTTTAATTATAGCCATAATAGTAGCTATAAAATGGTATTTCATTGTGCATAATAACTGATAATACTGAACATCTTTCTATGAGCTACTTGTCCATTTGTATATTTTCTTGGGTGAAATGCCTATGCAGGTCTTTTACTCATTTTTTAATTGGGTTGTCTTTTTGTTGTTGATTTGTAGGAGTTCATTGTATATTCTGAATTCTAGATCTTTATCAGATGTGATTGGTAAATATTTTCTCCCGTTTTGTAGGCTGTCTCTTCACTTTCTTGATAGTATCCTTTGATGCACAAAAAAATTTGTTTTTTTTTTTTTTTTTTTTTTTTTGTTAGTGTGTGCTGGGCAGTGTGCAGTGGTCTCATCATAGCTCACTGCAACCTCAAATTCCTGGGCTTAAGAGATCCTTCTGCCTCAGCCTCTGGAATAGCTGGGGCTATAGATGCAGTACAACACGCCCAACTAATTTTTCTAGTTTTGGAGAGACGGGGTCTCACTCTTGCTCAGGCTGGTCTCAAACTCTTGGCCTCAAGCGATTCTCCATCCTTGGCTTCCTAAAGTGCTGGGATTACAGGTGCATGTCACTGCACCAGGCCAAGACAGAGTCTTGCTCTGTCACAACTGCAGCGGTGTGATCATAGCTCACTGTAACCTCCAACTGCTGGGCTCAAGTGATCCTTCTGCTTAGGTCTGCCAAGCTGCTGGGCCTACAGGTGTGCATCACCATACTCAACTAACCTTTTAAATTTTTGGTAGAGAAGGGGTCTTGCTATGTTGCCCTGGCTAGTCATCCTTCTACCTTGGCCTCCCAAAGTGCTGAGATCATAAGCCTAAGCAACTGTATCCAGCCAAAATTTTTAAATTTTGATGAAGCTCACTTTATCTTTTTGTTTGTTTTTGTTTTTGGTTGTGCTTTTGGTGTCACAGCTAGGAATCTATTGCCTAATCTAAAGTTATGAGGATTTAATCATTATGCTTTTTTCTAAGAGACTTAAAGATGTAGTTCTTATATGTAGGTTAGGTTGTTGACTCACTTTGAGTTAATTTTTGTATATCATGTGAGGCAGGGTCCAATTTCATTCTTTTGCAAATAGATACCCAGTTGTCTCAGCACCATTTGTTGAAGAGACTATTCTTTGCCTTTTGAATGGACTTGGCACCCTTTTGCCAAAAAGGCTGTTTGGATTTTGATAGGAATTGTATTGAATTTATAGATTGCTTTGGGTATACTGACATCTCAACAACATTAAGCCTTAATACAGATAGTGTACAGAAACACAACTACTTTTTGCAGACTGATACTGTACCCTGCAACTTTTCTGAATTCATTTCATTAGCTCTAGTGGTTTTGTGTGTGTGTCTGTAGATCCTTTTTGACTCTTTCATTTTCTCCTTCTGGGACTCCCATATGCATGTTTTGTAAACTGGGCTATGTTGCACAGGTCTTTCAGGTTTTGTTCATTTTCCTATATCCTTTTTTCTTTTCCCAGATAGGATATTTCAATTGTCTATCTTCAAGTTCACTATTTCTTCTTCCTACTCAAATCTGTTATTGAACGCCTCTGGTGAATTTTTCATTTTAGCTATTGAACTTTTCAGCTCCTGAATTTCTATTTGTTTCCTTTTATAATTTCTATGTCTTCACTGATATGCTCTATTTGTTCCTACATTGTTTTCCTAGTATCACCTTTTCCATGGTTTCCTTTAGCTCTTTGAGCATATTTAACACAGTTGATTTAAAGTCGTTATTTGGTTAAGTCCAGGTTTCATCTTCTTCTAGGATCATTTGTCAATTTATTTTTTCCAGTGAATAGGCCATTCCCTCCTATTTCTTTGTATGCCCTGTAATCTTTTGTTGAAAACTGAGCATTTTGAATATTATCATGTGGTAACTCTGGATATCAGATTCTGCCTCTTTCCCAGAGTTTGCTTTTGCTTATTTTGTTCCTGTAGTTGCTCTTTTATTTAGTTGCTTTTCCCAACTATTTTTGCAATGACTCTATTCCTTGCTGTGTGTGGCCACTGAAGTCTCTATTCTTTTGATGGTCAGCCAGTGATCTACAGAGATATCATTAAAAGCTGAAATTTAGTAGCCTCTTTCTTCATTAAGCATTCTGCTCGTTGCTTTAAGTATTCATTAGATTCTACAGTTCCGAAAAAGTTGATTCTGTTAGTTTTTGCTAGCTTAATGGATTTGTTAGCGGAGGAATCAATTAATTCTTCGAGCTCCTTACTCTGTTTTTCTGTGATATCGCTTGATAATAGATGGTGGCTAACCACTCAGGGAGTTCTTGGACATTTGAGAATCTTTGATAGAGGAGTAGACACTCAGACAGATGTGCTGAGCTCTGGTTGAGAAGTCCCAGGACTCTCAGAGAGGAAGGAGGAAATAGAAAGGTCAGCTGGCATGGGCCAGATCCCCCTGCTTCAGGAAGATAAAAAAGAATGAAAGGTAAACTGTGCCTCAGGTGTGGGCTCTCTTGATCAGAGGAGGAACCATGGCCCCTCACAAAATTCTTATAGCATTTTTATAGATGAGTTTAATTAGGCCTAAAGAGACCTAAAATCACATAAATAATTTCAGAGCTAGAATTAAAACCTAGTTCTAACTCTAAAAGCCAGGCCTTTTCTATTATATTAATATTATGTTGCATCTTCTCTATAGAATATGGTTATTAAATGAATGTGACGCGGGCCATACCACTGATAACCAGAACTGATTAGGCTTATATGACTGGCTAAGCCAGCTTCTTTTTCCTTCACCTCTCCGTGTACTCCCCCTTGTAGGAACTACATGCTTGGCCAGAGATGACCTTTCCAGAGCAAAGAGCTACTGCTACTTAGATGCTTTCTAAACAGACCTATCTTTTTAGGTGCAAGATTATTTCACATTTTGTTTCAAAGGAGGCTTTTATGAATATGACTAATACCAATTCATAATGTGGAATAAGTACAGACTCAACTTACAGGCTTAAGTTTTTGAGAAAAATTCTATTAAGATCACGTGTTCTTAGGCTGACATAATGCCTCATCATATTTTATTCTACTAAGAAGGTCTGACATTTTAAAAAGTTATTTTAAAATTTTTCTAAAAATGTAATTAACTCACAAAAGCCTCAAGAGACGAATACAGACAAAATTAGCCCAGTACCATATGGTAAAACAAATGCAGACACCAAGAACAGCCCAGAAATAGTTTCTGTACCTCAGAACCTAGAGCTTTTGTCAGATCAGTATGACAAATGCAAGCCACACTTTCTATGTAACCAACTGTAAATTTAGGGTATATGAACAAGAAAACGCTATTGGCCTGCATTGTGGGAAATGGAGGTAATGATTATTCTATGTGGGGTTCACATTCCTAAATGTTTATTTTTAATATAAGCTGGTTTCCAGGAGATTTTCTAAGGCAGAAACCACTAAAATAATCCAGTGGGAAGTCACCACTGCAACTATAGCTGAGCTAATGAAAAAAGATGACCTAGTCCATACCATTTAGCAACAGAATGTGACTTTCTTGGTGGTAGTCCTAGAGCAGCAACAAGGCAGGAAGACCATCCCACCCTTCTCAAACCATTCCATTAAAGTATACTGATATGTAAAATTTGTTTTGAAAGGAATAAAAAATGGGTAAAGATATACGTAGATAAATAGATGTGATAAAATGAGATGGTAAAATAATGATAAAGTGAAGGTGGTGAGTCTATGAGAGTTTGTTGTAAAATTCGTTCAACTTTTTATATATCTGAAAATTTTCCTAATAAAATGTTGGGAAGAAAAACACAAAAAGGAAAAGCAATAGGGCACACAAATAAGACAAACTTTAGAAAGCAGTTTCTTTAGGGGATTTAAGAACCACTCCTGACTCCAATCAGTGTGTGTATCTCTTCAGTGTATATTAGGCTTGTGGTAGACATATGAATTCTTTCTAGGAAATAGTCTCTGTGATACCATCAATAATTATAATTACATATCTAGGCTTATAGAGAAAACTTACCTTTCTTTAAGGCAAAGAGTAAGCCTTCAAATAAAAATGCATTAAGGCTAACAGACCTGTCTGCCTAAATGCTATAGCATTGGGTAAGAGGAGAAGGGAAAGTGGGGACAAAAGTGGGGGCTCTAACTAGATTTTGACTAAAGCACATTTATTTGTGGAAAACAACCATGAATCATTTAAAAAGAAGTTAGTCACAGGACTGGCAGAAGAAGGGGTGAGTATAACACAGCCAAGGCCTGATGCAAACAAAAGCAGAGCCCTATTTCCTCACATTTCTTCCATAATGACTATAAAGTCTAGCCTGGAAGTACCTCTGTTCCTCAGAGCAAAAGATAATTTCAAGATCATCCTTAGGGTTTATGTTATACATGCTATTCTCTACACAAAACATAGGAAAAACACACCTGCTTCAGACAAAACCCGGTATCACATTAGCACCAAACATAAGGCAAAAAACACACTTATTTTTTCTTAAGAAATACTTAAACCAAGGTAGGGGGCTCCTTGGTTTACTGAGTTTCTAGAAGGGCTCATTCTTCCATTTACAAGAGTCAAGTCTGTTGTTTATTCCTGGTGCTTAGGAGTAGGACTAGAGTAGGCAGCGATTCCTACCCCAGGAAATAAGTTTTTGAAGAATGTAAAACAATTTGAATCAGGTCCTAAAAAACAGTCTAAAAATAATAGTCTGAAAAATGTTCAGTCTAGATAAATTCTGTTTAAAAAAAAGAAAAAAGAAAAATAAATAAGGCAGAATCACTTTTGGGATGAGCAAGGAAATATATAGCAGAGTGGGTAAAACTGTGGATTCAGAGCCAGGCTGCCTCAGTTTGTATCCTGTCTCTGTCATTTACTAGCTGTGAGACTTTGGGCTAGTTACTTATGTTACTGATATCTCAGTTTCCTCATCTTTAAAGCTTGGGGTAGTGTCTGGCAGTCACTATCTATATCATTAAGCCAAAAGAGACACCCAGTGTAACCATAATCACTCCCCTCTCACACACACTTATTTAAAACAGAACTAAACAAAAAGGATACTGAAAACGTATTAACTCTTTTTGAACCCTCTTCCCTTTGAGGCTTATGTCTTATCTCCATTCTTCCTTTTACCATCCAACTTTTTGAAATAGCCATGCTTACATTCTTTACTTTCCCAGCAGTAATCCATAGCATGGCTTCTATCCATATTATTCTGTTAAAATTGTCTTGGTTAAAGTCACTAAAGACTTTATAACTGTTAAATCAAACTATTTATTTTCAGTCTTTATGCTTCTTAATTACTCTTTTGTATTTCACACTATTAACCAATCCCCACTTTTTGAAATACTTTCCCTTATTGGGCTTAACATGACAATACTCTCTTCTAGTACTTTTCTTGTTCTCTCTTCCTGATATATCTTTAATGATTCCTCTTTTCTGTCCATCCCTAAAATACTGCCAATCCTAAATTCTACATTCTGTTGTTTTTTCTTCTTAATCTCAATCTAGGAACAGACTAATGGCTTTCACAACTATGTAAGTGGTGACGGTGCCCAGTGATGGAGTACTATCAGGGCCTATTCCTAATCTCATTCCTAAACTCATGCACAGCATTTCCAACAACTTAAAAAAGTTATCTACTTGGATAGCCAATAGAAATATCAAACATAAAATGTTTAAAGTTATCTCATTCACCTTAATCTATTCTTTTTCTTCCATTTGTTATCACAGTTAATGAAATATCACCAACTGTCTGGTCTTCCGAGATAGAAACTTGGGACTTACCTAGAATTTATTCTTCCTTAGTCATTACCACTAATTTATCACAGGTCCCATCAATTATTCTTGAAGAATATCTCTCAGATACAATCTCTTTTCTTTATTCCCTTCTCCATTGCTACTTATAGTGCTGTAACCTTGGAGGAGTTGTAAATTCTCAATCAATGATAATCATATAATTTGGGTTCTCAACATTTATTGCTTTTACCATGTATTTAAACAGACTTTTAATGGATAACATTTCATCGCTCACATTCCTTCTGTATACAGCTACCAAATATATGTATGATGATGTCAACTCCTACACTTCTACCCTCATGTCTCATCAACTCACCCTACCACACTCACCCAACCTAGTAATCTGTCATTACAGTTCTTGTCATAAGGTATGTATATTCAATAATGTTTAATAAATGAATTTATGCATAAAAAAGTTAATATGAATTTTTGGTTTTGGTAGAACAAGAAGGCTAGAGGAAGACAGTTACAGGATGTAAACAGGACTTTAAAAATCACTGCTCTGTACTATAATAATAAAAGGAAACAAATCATTTGTTTGCCACCTTTTAGGAATATGTTCCTGTTTAAAGGCCAGTGTCATAAACAAGGCGGCCATTAAATAACAAAACAGGGAAGAAAAACTGTAATTTTCCAAGTTCTGTGAATATCACAAGGCCAGGCCTCGATGCTAGCCAAGATGCTGATAATTGGTGAATAGCAACTCCTACAGGAAACTGAGGGAAGGCGGAAAATGTGCCTCAGAGCTAGTATTCAGAGAGGATGATATGAAATTTTTTTTAACGACTATTTTTCTTTCATCTAGAAAAGTAATTGAGAAAGCTGGATCTACATCCATCCATTTAGTTGCTAATGTTTTGCTAATGCTACATGTGTGGTTTATTGTTAAGCAAATAATGACTCTATTTAATTCTTCATTATTATAGGTACAAGCTGCATTTTAGCTTATGGAGAACCCAATTTTAACAACCAAGACAGTTACTTTCTAATGAGACGTGAGTTTACACTCTGCTCCACTTGATCTACAACACTCTTTTTAAAAAGTTGACAAGAATTTCCACTCTAGCCAAGATGGAGTAACCAGGACTAGATTAACCCTCTCACCTAAATAATAAACAGACCCCCAGACAAAATATATAAAACAATGGGTTTTAAGACACTAGACATAAAGCCAAGAAAAACAGCAATTCCTGAGAGATGGAAAACAAATGAGGCAAACCCTATGATTGCCTGATTACTGCTTTGAGAGAATTTCCAGGCCACAATGTAAGGAGAGAGACTTCCAGTTTCCAGTTCTACATATAAGGAGCTTGGAAGTCATCCCTTCATACTAACAAGTAAAAAGCTGAACAGACTGAAAAACCAACAACTCTTCCAGGATCTGTAAGAGGTAAGGACACAGGGCAAACCACTGTCCCAAGACTGAAGAGGCAGAGAGGTGAATACAGGGAGTCATGGTTAATTGGAGCAGAGACTTACTATGAGTGGAAGATAAAGCAGGAACCAGTGCTAGGGCAGGAAAGCCTGAACTGCAATTGATGAATTGCTGGAGGCTCCACATGGACAAGTCTGAGAGTTAAAAACTCCAGGGGGACCCAGGGATGGAGGCCCCTACAATTTTGTGCGATTTTCCTCCAGGAGCCCAAAGAGGTTCTCACAATAAACATCAAAGAAAAATCCCTCCAGGCTTCTGGCAGGGGAATGGGAAAAGTAATCATCTTGAAATATGACAAAGCATGCTGTTCTTAACGAGGCCTGCCCTCAGGAGAAACTAGTTAACCAGAACCTAAGCTGCTGGAGTACTATCAGTGCCTAACTGACCTAGAGGAAGGGAAATATCCAATTTCAGTTAGTCCTAGCATTCCATGTGGGAAAGGGAAATACCCAACTCTACCCTACTCTAGTCCTCCTCTTCTACCTAAGGGGTCTGGGGATCCTGAGAAATCCTTATGAACTCTACAGTCCAGAGGCACAAGCTCACTAAAAAACTGAGAACTATTCACAGAACTATAGAATACTGCCCCCAACCCCCCGCCACAGTTCACTGCCACATTACTAAAGGCCTATTTACAGCACTTCCTTTTACCCAGTATATCATGTCCAGCTATCAAGAAAAAATTACAAGGCATACCAAAAGGCAAAGAACACAATGTGAAGAGACAGAGCAAGCATCAGAACCAGACATGGCAGAGATGTTGTAATTAACAGACTGGGAATTTAAAACAACTATGATTAACATGTTAAGGGCTCTGGACAAAGTAGGCAGCGTGCAAGAACAGATAGGCAATGTAAGCAGAGAGTTGGAAATTCTAAGAAAGAACCAAAAAAGAAATGCTAGAGTTCAAAAGCACTGTAACAGAAAAGAAGAATGCCTTTGATGTGACTATTAATAAACTGGACATGGCTGAGTAAAGAATCTCTGATTTTGAGGATACCTTAATAGAAACCTGCAAAACCGAAAAGTGAAGAGAACAAAGGCTGAAAAAAATAGAATGAAATATCTGTGGGCTATGGAACCATTACAAAAGGTGTAAATAAGCATAATGGGAAACACACCAGAAGGAGAAGAAAGAGGGAAAGGACAGAAGAAATATTTGGAACAATAATGATTGAGAATTTCCCCCAAATTAATGTCAAACACCAAACCACCAGAAGGTTGGAGAACACCAAGCAGGATTAATGGCCTCAAAACTATACTTAGACATATCATTTTTGACCTACAGAAAATCAATTGTTGGGGTTACCGGAATATTTCTTTCTATAATTTTTTATTATGCTTTCTATGTCTGTAGAACGAGTAGTGATATTCCCTCTTTCATTCCTGATATTAGTAATTTGTGTTTTCTCTTATGTTTCTTAAGCAGTCTTAGGGTTTATAAATTTTGTCTTTTCAAATAACTAATTTCTGGCTTTGTTAATTATTGCTAATGTTTGTCTATTTCCTACTCCACTGATTTCTGCTCTTACCTTTATTATTTTCTTCCTTTCACTAACATTCCTAGGTGTATTAGTTTCCATTGTATGGTTGTCATAACAAATTACCACAAGCTTCATGGCTTAAAACAATCAAAATTTATTCTCTCACAGTTCTGGAGGCTAGAAGTCGAAAATCAGAATGTTTCCAGGGCCACTTTCCCTCTGAGGCTCAGGGAGTCTTGCCTCTTCCTAGCTTCTGGTGGCTCCCAGAAATCTATGGTATTTGTTGGCTTGTGGCTGCATCACTCCAACCTTTGCCTGCATCTTTTTTTTTTTCTCTTTTGATAGTCAGAACAAATCAGCCTCCATCTTCACATGGGCTTTTTTCCTTGCCTATTTTTGTGTGGCTTTTTGTCCTTTTAAAAGGATATCAGTCAATAGATTTAGGGCCCACACCCATCCATTATGTCCTCATTTTAATTTGATTATGTCTGCAAAGGGCTTGTTTCCAAAAAGATCATTCTTAGGTTCTGGGCAGACATGAATTTTGGGGGGACATTATTCAACCCACTATACTGGGTTTATCAGATACATTTTAGAGGCTCTGAATTCTGTTATGTTATTCTCAAGTATGCTGATTTTTGTTCAAGAAAACTCATTCTCCTTTGAGATAAGTAGCAGCTAAAATCTCTTAGCTCTTTCAGCCTCTGGATGCTTCTTTTTTTTTGCCAAGCTTATTGAGATTTCTTATACACTTATATGGTTCAGTAGCCACCCAAGGATCTTGGGCAGAGTTTACATGTACATTTTGGGATCCACCTCCTCTGCAGCTCCCTTTTTTCTAGAATCTCCTTGCTAACTTTCCAGTGTTTTGCCAGCCTTGGGATTCTGTCCTTTGATATTCCAAGCAAGCAAAGCTGTGGCATTCTGTCACCCAAAGCCATCCACAGACTGGAAAGAACTCTCAAGCAAAAAGCCACAAATTTGAAATACACTGGTTTTAGTCCCTATATTTCAAATGTAAACTCGCTTCCCACTTCATCTGCTTTTTGCCTCTCTCGTATGTCTTCAATAGTTATTTTTTGTATTTTGTTCATATTTATAATTGTTACCTATGGAAGACTTAGTCCAACCAAGCAACTCCACCTTAACAAAGTTGGGATTCAGTCATGTTGTTTTTATTATGGCTTTAAAATGCTTTTGTAAAGTGCTCGTTTATTTGTCAGGTGCCAAAGGTGTCAGATGATGATTTTACCTCATTAACTCTGATAGGATGATTTTCAGCTGAATTTATTTTTTTAATTCTCAGCAATGATTTCTTATAGCACAACCAGCTCAAATATCCATATGTGTTAGTTAAGGTAAAAACACCTAGTGAAGTTCCAGAGCATTCGGCACAGCCACATGTCCTTGTACATCTGTATTAAATAAACTGTATCCAGCAATTCTTTTAACCCTATTAGATTTTCTGCTAATAGAAACAAAGCAGTAACAAAGGTATTTAAACAAGTCATTTTTAGTGAAAGGAAAAAAGGAAGAAAACAGAAATAAAAGTGAATAAGCATGGAAAGATATCCATCATATCTTAGATAATGGGAAGGACTCTTAAAAGAAGCAATTCTTTAAAAAAGAGAAGTCAAAGGATCAACCTTCACTATTAGCAGATTTTTTCAATAATAAAGAAGATAATATATTTACTTAACAGTGTATATAGAGATTAGATTTATACTTAAATACAATTCTAAAACAAGGCTAGGTTTCACCCAACAATTGAGAAAATATACATCTGGGGTTCAGTTTTTATTTTGCTATCTAGACTGAAAAGTACATTTCATCCTGAGATGTGGCAAATTTGTGGAATCTGAGATTGTAACAGAGAATCATGAAGATAGGTAAAAAAAAAAAAAGATCTGGATTCTAGTTCAGAGTTTATTTTTGTGCTACTCTGGGCAAGTGAATTAATTCCTTTTGGAGACAGTTTCATCAAAGGTAAAACAAAGGAATTGCATGAGATCTTTAAGGTTCTTTCTTAGTACTTAAAAGCTTTCCGTGAGTCAGATTTTGAACAAATGGGAATTGAGCTATACTGAACATGAACTAAAGATGACTCAAACGTTATTTCCCTTGCTTCCTCACAGAACCCCCTTGCCAATTTATTTCCCGCCACTTCCTCCTAATCTTTTGCAAAAACAGGGTCTCTGAAAAGAAATCTCTAGAATTGAAGATTCTCAGTCTAAAACCTTTCTGGAACTCAACCTAAAACCTTTATATTACTCATAAGACATAGGAAAAAAAAACAGGTTAAAAAGAGAGAGTTTTCCTTGGAAACAAGTGTATGAGTTTCCTTTTAAAAACAGTATGTTTGCCAGGCATGGAGGCTCATGCCTGTAATCCTAGCACTTTGGGAGGCTGAGGTGGGAGGATTGCTTGAGGCCAGCAGTTCAAGACCAACCTGGACAACATAGTGAGACCATCTCTAAAAAAATAAAAAATTAGCTGGGTATGGTGGTGCATGTGGGCAGTCGCAGCTACTCAGGAGGCTGAGGGAGGAGGATTTCTTGAGCCCTGGAGTTTGAGGTTACAGTGAGCTATGATGACATCACTGCACTCTGGCCAAGGTGACAGAGCGAGACACTGTCACAAAAAACCGCACCATGTTCAACAATAAAGCTTTTAAAATATGAAACATTTGACAAAACATTTATAACTATGTCAACATAGTTTTTTGAATTTTGTGTTCTAGATCAGCGGTCCCCAACACTGTTGGCACCAGGGGCTAGTTTCATGGAAGACAATTTTTCCATGGACTGGGGGAGATGGCGTGATGTTTTGGGATGATTCAAGTGCATTACATTTATTGTGCAGTCAAATCTCTGCTAATGATAATGTGTATCTGCAGCCACTCCCCAGCGCTAGCGTCACTGCCTCAGCTCCACCTCAGATCATCAGGCATCAGATTCTCCTAGGGAGCGCACAACCTGAATCCCTTGCTTGCTCAGTTTACAGTAGAGTTTGAGCTCCTATGAGTATCTGATGCCACTGCTGATCTGACAGGAGGTGGAATTCAGGCGGTGATGTGAGCAATGGGGAGTGGCTGTAAATACATATGAAGCTTCCCTGGCTAGTCCACCATTCACCTCCTGCTGTGCAGCCCACTTCCTAACAGGCCAGGGACTGGTACTTGTCTGTGACCTGGGGGTTGGGGACCACAGTTCTAGATTATTGGTTGTGAAGGTGAGCCACAACATTTCTTTTGGGGAATATCAAAACTGGCTATTTTAATTACTTGAAATCTAAGATTTTTTTTTTTTTTTTGAGACAGAGTCTTGCTCTCTTGCTCTGGGTAGAGTGCCATGGTGTCATCACAGCTCACTGCAAACTCAAACTCTTGGACTCAAGCGATCCTCTTGCCTTAGCCTCCGGAGTAGCTAGGACTATAGGCACGCACCGCCCCATCTGGCTAATTTTTCTATTTTTAGTAGAGATGGGATCTTGCTCAGGCTAGTCTCTAACTCCTAAAGCTCAGCAATCCTCCTGCCTCAGACTCCCATAGTGCTAGGATTACAGGTGTGAGCCACTGTACCTGGCCTAAGATAAAACATTATTAAGTGAACTCTCATTCACTTAAAATAGCTATGGCCCTACAAATGAAATTCTCCAGTTCTGAAATTTTATGAGTATCTTGGGAAGATATTCCATAAAAAAATCTTTCATATGCTATAAGACTGGAAAACTTGTATCATTTTACTGGATTAAAAAAATGTTTTGCAAAGTGTTATCTAAGTAAATTTGTTAGCATTATGGTTACTTTAATAGATTTAATGGATTTTGGGGAAAATAATGATAAAAAAGATTAATTGGGAAGCTGATTCTTTAAGTCTAATTTAGATTAAAACATAAAAATGCCTCTATGGTATGTTGTTTTCCTTCACTGCAGTTAGGCATTTAAAAATATTTTCAGTGATATATCTTACAGAGTTAGAAGTCATGATTAGAATTTTTTTCATGCTACTCCAGTCTTTCTTTTAATGATGTATTATTTAGTGAATGAGGTTAATATGTGCCTATGAGAAGATTACATGGTTTACAGACTCTTCTCTTTCTCAAAGGTTATTTCTCTCTTATAGGTCTTGTGGAAGAACTTGTTGTGTATCAACTACTGTTTGGGTTTTCAAATTTTTAAGATATAATTTATATTTAAGACTGGTTTGTATAAAAATCAGATCTGTGTACCTATCAGGAGCTACTTTAACAAATAGTGATTTGTTTTAAAAAATTATAGGCAGACTACTCCAAAAAGTATATAGTTTCTAGCAGACATTCAAAGACTTCCAATTTGAGTACTGCATTTTCAAATTTTTCAGGTACTTTGCAGAAGAGCTAGTTGGGGGTGAAGGGAACAACCTCATACAACTAAAGCTTCCAACCTACCCATCTAATATTTATGTATAGGCAGTTACGTGCATACAACCTTATCTCTGGATTTTGAATTTACCTAAGAAGAAAGAAATTTAATCTTAACTTGTAAAAATAAAATAATGAACAATGACATGGAAAAGATTGATGGAAATATTCCCTTGTAAATGTGAGAGCCAGCCAGGCAATGATCAAGATGACTAAGCAGCCTCAAGGATGTCTGAATCAGTGGGCTAATGCAAGAGCATTTAGCTTTATGACATGCCTCTTAGTCATCTTCATAAAGGATTCTTTGTTTCAGAAAAGTAAGGGACTCATAAATGGTGTGAAGCATTGATTTTGTTTGATAAAAATTAAATTCACTGTTTTGACAAAGCCAAGTTAACTGTAGCAGGGCCAATTTCACATAAATTCTTCCAATGAATCAGACCATCATTTGCACATATGCCCTCCAACCTAGGGTCTACTAAAGGGGCTAATAACTAAACATGAAGCCTCTGAATGACTTTCTGTCATGGGATTCAGTAAAAGTCCTAAGAAAACCAATATATTTTAAGAAATAAAGTTTTAATTAGTAATGTGTAATCTCTTCAAGCAGAACAGTGTGATTATAATTTAACATCAAGCAGGTTATGGTCTTATCATTAATAATTTGTTGTTAATTTACTGCAAGCAGCTACTATTCAAAGTCACCATACTAGAATTTGCTTTGTGTATTTTAACTCCCACTGGTACCCTTTGTTCTGCCATAAGATTTATTACATTTATTCATAAAAAACAACTATCTTTTCCTTCCTTTTAAGAGGCAGCAAACTAGTTTCTTTCTCTGTAGAATGAGAGATTTCATTAAGATGGCTAGAAAGAATGAAAGGATTCAGGCGGATAATTTCTAGCCTAACTCCACATTAACATACTAGTGACTAAATTTAAAAAATATGAACTCTGAAATAATTTTAAAACCTTAAGAACTTTAATAAGGTTAAATTAATTCAAATTAACATCTATCAAAGACATTGGGCTTTGGGACCAGAAAAGGTACTTATGGGTAAGACTATATAGCCAGCTTTATACTCTGCACCAGTACACAACCCTTTTGTAACTATTCTAACATTAAAGCTCAAGCTCTTGGATGGCTAACAGCTAGGAATCTACTAACTTCCTGCAATGGGATCTTGGACAATGCACTTATGTGACCTTCTCCCCATTGTTGGGCTGGGTTTCTGGAAACATCAATTTCGGTAGAGCAGTTGTTCAAAACAGCTGTCATGAAAAGTCATAAAAAGGACTTTTTGCTAATGAAGCAAATGTTAATGTTAATACCTCATTTGAACATCTAAATTCTAGCTCTTATGTTACCCCCCAAACTTTTGCTTCAGCAGTCAAAAGACTACTACTATGATTAAACAACTGCAGTTACTATTAAGGCAATAGTTAAATGAATTATGCTTGTACTCTTAAACCATGTTCATGGTTCTAACCAGCTCTTGAACTACACTTGTTTTGCATTTCTATAAACAGACTATATGGTCCTTGAGGCATAAAACTTAAATTACAATGGTATCCTCTAAACCAGTGGTTTTTAAAGTGTTGTTTGGGGATTCCTGGGGGTTCTCAAGACGTATTCTGGGAGTTTGCAAAGTCAAAACTATTTTTATAATACTAAATGGTTATCTGCCTTTTAACGTAAATTTAACATACTACTTTTAATTTCTAATATAAGTATCAATTCAACTTATACAAATAAAAGCCTTTTAGGGTCCTCAGTAATTCTTTGAGAATATAAAGGGGTCTTGGGACCAAAAAGTTGGAGAAACACTGCTCTTAACAGAATAGTACAAGACTCTGCTTATATGGAATTTCCAATGCTTACTACCTCAAAGGTTCTTTAGACGTACATCCACACATTATTTAAGACAGTCTCTATACTTGGAATCAGTCAATAAACTTAGTACCCATATGCTATAGCGTACATGACCATTAAGTATCATAAAAGTCCCAGACTCATTTAAAACTAGCACTGTGATTAAAGAGCTATTTCATAGAATACGTTGGGATAATACTTTAAAAAGTAGAAAGATATACCTCTACTTAAAGTGAAAAAATACGCCTTAATCCACACTAAAAAAGATTTTCAATCAGTTGATTACGTTTTTGGGGGTGAAGTAGTTTTACTTCAATCATAATTTCAGAAGAAAAATATGTAAAAATGAAAGATGACCACAATTTGTATATTCATTTAAATAAAATTAGAAAGCAAGATGTGAAATGTTTTTTAAAATTATGCTAGGAAAACACATCTGATTCTTTTTCTAAAATAAAGTACAATGTTTTGGATATAATAATCACAAATTATAAAAGCTTGCCAAGCAGGTCTACAGAAACATAAGGAAAGTATATCTGTCCGAGTTTTGCTTTCTTTTCTTGAAAATGTGTTTTACGTCATATCACAAGCCATACAATTCAGCTATCAATAGGGATCAAGATAATATGTTACATTTTTGAGGGAAGATTATTATTTGAGGGCCTCTAAGTTCTAAATTAAAGTATGCTAATATTAGAAGGACAAAATACTGCTAAGTAAACACTCTGCTTCTATGAATCAATGCACCCACCTGGATGGCATTTTCTAACCACTCAGATTGCTAAAAGCAAAGTTATGAAAAATAATAACTTCAAGGAACTGAAACACTAATGTCATAGCACCATCATCACTGAACAAACTCCCAGCTTTAAGTATTAATGTAAACAGTAAGTTGAGACACTATTTACAAGGGATAATAATTTAGTATTGCTAGAAATGCATTATTCAGGCACAGGGCTTCCTAAAGACTTAGGTAGTCTTTGGAAAAATCTTTGGATGTATCTTTGTTGTCTTACTGAATGTTTAGGCTGAAGTGCAAGACAATGAAAAAGATCTTTATTGTATTCTACATAGAACTGGCATCTGTGTGTAATCACCAAGCTCACCAGGATGTATCTGTCAAACACCCCACTAAATCTTTAGATACTAGAAGCATGTCAGGGCTGTCACACAGCAATAGAACTAAACATGAAGTAGTCCCCAAAATTACACAGCTGAAATCTGTCAATTAATTTTGTTTTCTATATAGCATAATATCTATGATTCAATGATGAACAAAGCAAAAATAAAATCAATAATGTCAGTATGTTTTTCAGTGATGAGATGAAAGATGATGCCAATGTGGCAGATTTGCAATCAAATTTGAAGGTCCATATAGATCTGTAGTTCCGGTCGATCTTTTTTTTTTTTTGAGAGGGTCTTGCACTGTCACCCAGGCTGGAGTGCAGTGACACAATCACAGCTCACTGCAGCCTCAAACTCCTGGGTTCAAGTGATCCTTCTACCTCAGTCTCCCGAGTAGCTGGGACCAAAGGCATGTCTAGCTGGGACACCACCATGCTTAGCTTTTTTTTTTTTGAGACAGGGTCACTATGTTGCCCAGGCTGGTCCTAAACCCCTGGCCTCAACTGATCTTCCTGCCTTAGCCTCCCAAGGTGCTGGGAATACAGGTGAGCCACTGTGCTCAGCATCAATCTTCTTTATTTTGGCTGTGCATTCTGGTCTTGGCACAAATCAATTATTTGGTCTTTTGATTAAATTTATCCAGTCTTTGAATATAATCAATCTAAACTAGTGCTTGATATAATTTCATTTTCTGGACTGTAAATACACAGTTGCATATACCAAGCAACTGACATATGGCAAACTGAAGAAATGGCAAGCAGGATGGACAAAAGGATTGAGAACTAAAAGTATGACTTAGGATCAACTATTGTTGATGGGAGGTATGGTAATTGTTACAATAAATCAATCTTTTTATGCTCGTATTTGCTTAGCCATCATTGAAAAACTGTGAGCATAATGATGTCTAGAATGGCCAGCAGACACGTATAAATTCCTTCCTGTGGGCATTATGCATGTGGTACTATACTGCTTAGGGTACAGCATAGGACAAGGGGGAAGGAGGACAGCAAAGGCAAGAAAGATAGAATCTATAAAATAAAAAAACATACTTGATGAGTAGAAATATGAATTGCTAGATATTAAAGAAAGCAGACTACCTATTAAAGCTATGAGAAATAGTATGGCTCATTTTGAGTAACAGGCACCTCAACTAGAACATCTTCATAACAGAATGAAAATCTTTGAAAAGATCAGGCGCCAGCTCGTAGAAGCATGTGGCATGCCACAAAGAAACAGGTGCCTGAGTGGGAAAAGGATAAGTTGTGTGGATCTTGCCAGGACAGGATCATAGACGTTTTCTGAAACTCCAAGAAAATAAAAGTACTGCATGTTACTAGAAATGGCCACTAGAGTGGAAATGAGAGAAATTAACCTAGCAAACTACAGTTTGAGTATCCCTTATCATAATGCTTAGGACCAGAAGTGTTTTGAATTTCAGATTGTTTTGGATTTGGGAATATTTCATACAAATAATGAGATATCTTGGGGATGGAACCCAAGTCTAAACATGAAATTCATTTTTGTTTCATAGCCTGAATGTAATTTTATATAATACCTTTAATACTTTTGTGCATGAAACAAAGTTTTGATTGTGTTTTGACTATCAGGTGTGACCCCTCAATTGTGGTGTCATGTTGGTGCTCAAAAACTTTTGGATTTTGGAGCATTTCCGATTTCCCTATTAGGAATGCTCAATTACTATCAGCACAGTTTGCCTACAATATGGCTAGGGCTGAAGTTGGTCAATAGTCACTTCTGAAATCCAGGATCTTAAAAAGGTTATTTCCGCCATCACCACCAGCCCTTTACTTTTCTTTCAGAATTTCAGGGAATCAATGCTTCCACGACTGTTGGTAATTATAATGCCTTTCTATGAGGAGTACAGTGTATTTGTGTTTATTTTTCTCCTCTAGACTTAGCAGAAATGAATGTGTTCCTTGCTAAAATGGATCATCTCACTTCTTAAGGGAGGCTTAAGTAAGTTTGGAAATAGGAAACAATGGAAGTTTCTGGACTTTTCCCATTTCCATCTGTTGCTGGGTATCCCTAAAGCTCTCCTGTGATTCTCACCTCTTAAATCCTGTTGTGTGCGAGCACCGCCCATAGTCTGTCTTGGCATTCGAAGAGAAGTTCTCAAAGGTGTATGTCTCTGTTCATCCAGGTAAGCAAGGTCCTCCAAGTGGGCAGAGCTGGTAGCTGACAAGAAAGAAAAGTTCAGTTAGAATATTTTAGTTTAGCAAACTTGAGAGAGTCTCTATCTCTCAAACTTTGGAAACCTACTCCAGCACAAAATGCATATGTATAACATATAATGTATGTAATATATTTTATGTCTTTAAAAAACCAAATAAATGGCTTTTTAAAAAATATTAAGCCTTCAGTTTACTTGCTACTTTAAGACAGGACATTATAAATCCATGTTTGCTAAGAGGTTCTATAGCCTTAAACAGAGAAACACAATATTTCCTATTCAAACAGAGAAACAGCCAAACTTAACAAACGTAAAACCTCACTTCATAAAAGTGATAATGTTAAAGATTATTTGAGGTTTAAAATGAAAAACAAATAAACTGCCAGTCCAACAGCTTAAAATGACATTTTGCTTCTGAATGCCTGAATCATGAAAGCTGCAATGACAGCAACAACGACAAAAGAGAAGTTTCTTTTTTTCTTTAATCAGTCTACAGAAAAGAAGATGAATGAGCAAACATTTTACTAAAGAATGTAGCAGATAGCATTCGAGAGAATGTTTTATTAAAATTATTGGAATGAAATTAGGCCTTAAAAGTTATTCCATCTGATACCTGCCTAATGCTCAACTCTTTTCTCTCGTTAGAGGTAGTTGCATAGCTTATGCTTGAACATGTTTAATGGTGGGAACACGATATCTCCTGAGACATCATATTTCATCTTTGCTCAATTCTGTTATTAGTTACACAGTTTTCTCTACTTCCCTACCTGCTACCCATTCTTTCTCTTGATGGTATAGATGCTTCTTCTGTGTATGCCAAAAAGAATTTTAAAAAGCACTCCCCCGTCCTTTTTTTTAAGAGATAGGGTCTTGCTCTGTCAACCAGGCTAGAGTGCAGTGGTCTGATCATTGCTCACTGCAGCCTCAAACTCCTGGTGGAGCTCAAGCAATCCTCCTGCCTCAGCCTCTCGAGTAGCTGGGACTACAGGCATGCACCATCATGCCTGGCTAATTTAAAAACATTTTTTGTAGAGGTTTGGGGGAGGGGTCTCTCTATGTTGCCCAGGCTGGTCTTGAATTCCTGCCCTCAAGTGATCCTCCCGCCTTGGCCTTCCACAGTGCTGGGATAACAGGCATAAGCCACCATACCTGGCCAAAAATAACCCTTTAAAAAAGTTTACTAATACAGTAAAAAGAAAGGAACTAAAAGAAATAAACATTTATTTATTAAATACTCATAATGTACCAGGTAATGTGCAACATGCTTTTTCTTCAATAATGTTTTTTATTTTAAAGGGAAAACAAAAAAATCAAAAAGTGTAACAATGAAGACATTCCAAAAACTCCTGAAAGAGAAATTCATGGGCTTTTTGCCTGGAAAGATGCTTGGAAGATCCCTATTTCCTTGGCAAAAATCCCTATGGGTAATTTTCAGCCTTGCCCATATTAGGGCAATAGTATTAGGATATTCTGAGCACAAATGTTTCCTTAGCTTTGTATTATCTCCCTTCCCTTCCTTGATATTCTGAACACAAATATTCCCTAAATTTTACCAAATAGTTACAAAACAGTCATTATATGAATCCTCTGTGTCAGGATATTCCAGTTTTCTTAAAAATAAAGATTCTAATCTATATGTATTCTATAGCAGCTTTTAAAATGGGCCATTAATTGCAAACAGAGACCACAGCAGTAGGCCCACGGAGACAGTCAGTTGATTAAGAAACTGATACAAGTTGAGTATCCATTATCTGAAATGCTTGAAATGCTTCCAAACCAGAAACGTTTTGGATTTTTTTTTTTCTGATTTTGGAATATCTGCATTATACTTACTGGTTCAGCATCCCTAATCCAAAAATCTGAAATCCAAAATGCTCCAATGAGCATTTTCTTTGAGTATTATGTCAATGCTCAAAAGTTACAAATTTTGGAACATTTTGGATTTCAGATTAGGGATATTCAAACTGTAATTGATTCTAAGTAGAAGCCTCCACCAAAAACCTTCCTCTGCTGCTACAGCACAAGGGCTACACAATGCTCAAAAAATCGTGGTAACAGACTCCTGCCAGAGTATAACTCCTGATATATAGTGACAGTTGGGTATAAACACATTTGAGGGCGATGTTGGCAACAGGGGAAGATAATAACTTCTTTGCTCTTTTTCTATGCCTAATGCCAACAAACATGAACTATTAGCAGCTCATTCTCAATATGCACATTATAAAAGTAGCTATTTCCTCCATAAAAAGTTGGGAAATCTCTTTAGAGCATCTCCCTGAAATCATTCAATTAAACAGCTTTAATGTTACAATGAAGCTTTCAAACCTATGTCCTTAACATTCAAGGCACAATGATAGCCTACTTTCTCCTTGCAAAGGCAAGGTAGAACACTCTCTGGTGACTCAAGTCCTTATACCTGGTCATAATGGTCCATTAAAAGTGGTTGTAAAGGAGGTAGTAAATATCTCTATATCTGCTGCTCTCCAAAACATGCCTTTGGCAAAGTGAAATACTGGCCACAATTCTTTACCCTTCTCTTGTCAGCTGTCTTTGAAGTTCCCCCCACTAGACCTGCATCCTACTTTGCAGTAATTCCCATTAGAGGTAGTGTGTACTTTCCTTGCCTTTGACTTTGGATTTGGCCATTTGACTTGCTTTGACCAGTGGTACATTAGTAGATATGATACAAGGAAGGGTTTACAATGTGCTTATGTAATTGGGCTTGCATTTTTTGGTTCTGTCATCCCTATGAGAGAATATGTCCAGGTAGCCCATATTCTACCTGGGCATGATAGGAAGGAGGAGGATCTGCAGCCAATCTCCACCTTGGTGCCAAGACGAATCAAACTCTATCTAGACGAGTCAACTCTTAGCCAACCTGAGATGTGTGAGTAAAAATAAATGATTGTTTTAAGCTGCTATATTTTTGGGCTAGTTTGTTACACAGCATTATTGCACTAAAGCAAAATGATTCACTTGTTGATCTTTCTGCGTCCACGTATGAGCTTAGGCTGTAGTATTTTGAGATCCACGTGGGGCGGGGGACCATGTCTTATTTACATTCTACTGTCAGTAACTGCATTATGTCTGGCATAAAATAGGTACCTAAAATAATTATTAATTTGTTGAAAGGGGGCCAAGGGCTGCTTGGCAGGCAGCTCTAACAAATATGTTTTCACCAACAGGCTAGCTGATTTTCTTTTGTACTGCATGTATAAAGGCAGAAGAAAATTCTTTCCTGCTCTATAATCTGGGAGATTACACTGGCTTTTTTTGGTCAAAAGGTAGAATCAGCTAATAGAAATGAGTACAATGAAAAACAACTCAGATTTGATTTATAAAGAAATCAAAATGTCATTCTTTGAAATATAATGATTGGCATATCTTATAGTACCTTATTTTAAAAGCTTCAAAAGACATTTTTAGAATTAACTGTTTGAACCAGCTTTTATAATACAGCCCTGAAATGTTCAACAGTTCTACTGACATTTTGGACCAGTTATCATACAGAATGTCAGTATATGTCCTGTATACCCTAGATCTCTGTTTTTATTTGACTTCACTTAATTATAATGCTGCATTATCCTACTTTTCTACCTTAAATCAAATAATACAGAGAATTTTAGGTAAAAGCTCTTTTTAAAAGATTTCTTAGAAGGCTGAAAATTCATAGTCAGTTCATCACTATTAATATATACTGAGTTTTATATTCTATAATGTTAGTAGTCTCTGTACTCAACTATGATAAGGGATGATTAAAATGTGTTTGACAATACATATGTTTCCTTTCTTAGTTATCTGGATCTATTGGAAATCCAGCCAAAGGAATTTACCCAAATTGTAGCTATAGTTTCTATAAGGAAATACGTCTTTGAAAACTAGTCTAGGAAAATGAACATCAACTGTTTTATCACTTTACTTCACAAAACCAAGAAATATAGTAAATATATTTTAAAATGAGCACATGTCTCAATTTCAGCCAACCGACATTAGAAGAAAAAAAAATATTGCCATCACTAAGCTGAATGAGTAGTTCATTCTTTCAAAAATCCAAATACTCACAGGTAAACTGAATTAAGGAAAAGCAGTGATATTCGATATCAAGCACAAAAGCTCCGGAGCCCTGATTCAGTAAATGGGGAACTATGGCTTTAATCTGGGACTGCAATAAAATTATGGTTGGTGTTATCTGACTCTATTAAAACATTCATTCTTTTTCTTGTTTTAGCAATTAATATCTTCTTTTTTTTTGGTCTCTGAATCTATCAGTATCTTCTAATTTTTTTTTTTTTTCAAAATATCAAGAGGGTACAAATGTTTTTGTTACATGAAGTCAGGGCTTTTGGTGTGTCCGTTACTAGAATAATGTTCCTGTACCCAATAGGTAAGTTTTCCTTCCCACACTTCCCCTCCTGCCCTCCCCCTTCTTGGTTTCCAATGTCCTTTATATCTCTTTTTGTCCATGTGCACCCATCATTTAGTTCCCACTTATTAGTAAGAATATACGGTGTTTGGTTTTCCATTCTTGAGATACTTCACTTAAGAAAATGATCTCTAGTCTGATCTAGGTTGCTGCAAATGACATTATTTCATTCCTTTTTATGGCTGAGTAGTACTCCATGGTGTATATATATACCACATTGTCTTTATTCCTTCATGAATTGATGAGCACTTAGGTTGGTTCCACATCTTTGCAACTGTGAATTGTGCTGCAATAAACATTTCAGTATAGGTGTCTTTTTTATAAAATGACTTCTTATCCTTTGGGTAGATACCCAGCAGTGGGATTGCTGAATTTGATGGTAGGTCTACATTTATTTCTTTGAGGAATCTCCACATGTTCTCCATAAAGGTTGTTCTAATTTGCAGTCCTACCCTACCACTATTTTCTTTATCAAATAATACAAAATCATTTTCTACTACCTTTTTTCCTTATTAAAGAACTATTCTCATTATTCTATTTTCAGTTTCTCTCTGATTTACCATTTCAAAATTTTTGTCCTTTCTAATGCATTATTTAAAGGCCTGTGAGACAAATATTAGAAAAATCAGCCAAGAGACCCAAAATTCTGTTGGCCGCTACCCTTTGTTCTATTAGTTGTACCTAGTTGTATTCTTCCTCATAGTCACTTGAATCTTTCCATTTGCAAGTTATTTTCCGAGAAAAGGTCTTTGTCATACTGAGTCAAACTTATTTTTCTCTTTGTCAAAACTCTGGTGGCTCACACCTGTAATCCTAGCACTCTGGGAGGCTGAGGCAGGTAGATCGCTCAAGGTCAGGAGTTTGAGACCAGCCTGAGCAAGAGGGAGACCCCGTCTCTACTAAAAAAATAGAAAGAAATTAATTGGCCAACTAAAATATATAGAAAAAATTAGCCGGGCATGGTGGCTCATGCCTGTAGTCCCAGCTACTTGGGAAGCTGAGGCAGAAGGAGTGCTTGAGCCCAGGAGTTTGAGGTTGCTGTGAGCTAGGCTGACACCACGGCACTCTAGCCCAGCAACAGAGTGAGACTCTGTCTCAGAAAAAGAAAAAAAACAAAACAAAACAAAAAAACTCTGCCTAGGCTACACTTTCTTTGCTTCTCTGATTAATTTCCTAGTCAGAATTAATTGTTTCTCCCTCTCATATAGTGCTATTTAGAACTTGTTTTTTCAGCTAGTTGTTTATATGTCTGTCTTCCCCTCATTGATTGTAGCAGGTTTTTGAGGGCAAGAGGCAATGCCTGATTCATCTTTGATCACTCTATCCCTTCCAAGTAAATCAGAATGCCCTGTATATAATGCTCATTGTAGAACTGAATTCCAGACTAGTCCTACTTAGATTTAATCTATCTGGCCCTATCCATATCCTCCTCATTGTCTTGCTTGCTTAACGCTTAACAGACATAACTATGATAATTGCCTGGCTTCAACGATGTTCATATATTATCCTTCCTTCAGATACTGCTGATCCCTCTTTTACTTTTTTCCATAGCACACGCCATCTTCTAGCATACTATATAAATTATTTATTGATTATGTTTCTTTTACTTTTCTCAACTAGAATGTAAACTTTATGAGGGTGGGAATCTTTGCTTATTGACGATACTTAAGCACTTTGAACAGTGCTTGGCATATGGTATATGCTCAATACTTGTCTAATGAATGAATAATTGTATTGTATGTACAATTCATGTTTCAGATACATTTAAACAATGAACAAATAGTAAATTAACTTTTGACTTACTGGGTTATTTTGAAGGAGGTAGCTATAGCAACAAGGTCTTGTACGTCATCATCCCCTACAAACAACCACAGCTCTGTAGGGACACATATATTCCTACCTTGTAGTATTAATACTACTGTTACTGTGAAATTGTACTGGCAAATTTTTTTGAGATAATTCTGTCAGATTAAATTAATACTATAATATTTAGTGAACACTTCCCACATAATAATTAGGTGAGTTCAACTGAATTGAGAAAACAGAACAAACCTACAATAAAAATTTTTATATAAAAAGAAAAAGCTTTAAAAAGTAAATCCACAAAATTTGTCATTAAAAAGATTTGTTTTTAGAGAAGGAAGAGAGAAGAGGAAAAAGGAGCACATTATTTTTGGAGATTTTATCAGATTATAACAGCTGAGGATCACTGACATACAGAGCATTTAACTGACATGTTTTTTTAAAGTTAAAATAATTTAAATACACTACAAATAGGAAGAAAAAAATCCAACAGACAACACTTGGCATAAAGCATTTCAGAGACAACTCCACATTGAGTTTAGAAGCTAGTTTGAATTGTTTCTTCTTATATCAATTACCATTAATGCAAACAGATTATAGCAACATAATTGTCATTCTGGCTGACCTGAGCAGGGAGCCTGGAATGACATTTTATCTTTGCTACTGTCTGGGCAAGAAGCCACTCTGCTGTCCTTACACCCTTGATATATAAAGCCAACATTCTCATGGCTAAAAAGCCCATTTTTTATTTTTTGGTAAAATCTGCATTACAGTTTCTGATTGGATTCATTTAAATTCCCCTAGATTCCCATTCCGCATTTACCTGAATCTTAAGATCCTTTTGTTAGGAAAACGTGCAGCTCCAAGCATTAATAAGTAGATGGTGAGCAGTTTATATTTTAACTGACCTCTGTTGTTTGTATGTTTCCCTCATAGACCCTTCATTCTCACACAAAGCGCTCACGACAGCTGTTGCAAGCAAACATTTCCTGCTTCCCACATCCCTCCAGTTCCTTGCCAATCTCATTTTAAGGCATCAAGAATGACCATAGACAGCCTCCTCTCTGATAATTTCTGCCATGCAACCACAAGTCCACAAGGGTCTTCTACCTCCTTCTAACACACAGGCTTAAAAACAAATATACAACAGCAACTTACACTTTGAAAAGAAGAAAACATGTAATTTTTTCCCCATATTTTAGAATGTTAATTTAAAGGTATATAAACATCTAAGTTTATACTCAGAAAGCTAAGCTACTCAGAAAAACCCAAGCCTTAATGCTTCAGACTGCCAAAACTCAACCTTAATCACTTTGTCATTCTAGTTAAAAGTTTTTGTTTTCACCAAATGTAGTATCTTCATACATGGAACATGGAGCTTTTAATTGGTACATCTAACTACAGACTTCACTTGTTTGAGTCTTTATATTTTAAAAAGTATACAGCTGAGTCTATTTGACCAATATATTTATATTAATCAGAACCCTATTTTAATAAATATATTAATACATGATTATTTAAATTTTTTCATTATATGCACTTCTTCTATTTTTCACAAGTGAGTTAAAAACTCAAAAAATATATTTTCAAAAATAATTCATGGTAAACATTTGCATATGTGCTGACTCCATTCTTCCTGCAATAAAAGTGTCATAAAAGCAGCAAGTCCTTTACATTCTTTTTAAAATCAAGGGTTTTGGTCTTATGGAATAATATCAACAGTTTTATTCCTTAGAGTTCAGTCCAGTGGCAGCCTCAAGAATTTTAAATAATCCCTTGACAATTTCTTGCCATGTCAGAAGATGTGGTCCTGTAAAGACGCCAAGGAGCTCAGGCAAAAGAAGGTGATTCTCTTCCCAAAGTGGGGAGAAGTCTAACATGTCAAGGAACATTTAAGCAATTATTCCCCCAGGTTTTTAAAAGTGATGCAAATGGTATTTTTCACAACATTATCTGGTCTCTAAAACAAATAACTATATTACTCAGATGGAGACTAAGTTTAAAAACGAAAGGAAATTTAAAAGTTGGATTTGAACAAAGCCTTTTATTACTGGCATTCATCATCCCCACCCCTACTCCGCCTCCGATGTTCAGATGCTTAGAACAATTTGATAAGTACAAATATACTGGTTTTTTTTTTTCCTATTTCAAGTTCATTTCATATTTGAAAACCTCAATTATTCCCGTTCACCAAAGAGATTTTAGTATTTGATTTTCCTCAGTTTGGGGAACCACTTCTTTGTACATATTAGAAAGTAAAGGAAAACATATATATCTAGATTAAGAAAAGAGGAGACCATTCTCAACTAATAAAATTTAAAAATTATTTACATATCTAATCATTTAAGCTACCAGAGGTTGTAGTTTTATCAAACATTTACATACATTATACACTCACCAGTGTAATTCTCTGTGAAAGTAACTTTATTTCTCTGAATTCTGAAAACATTTTCAACTTACAATCTACTAAATTTTGAAAATTACCGAGTCATTGGTTTATAGCTTACTTTTCTGCTTCTTTGTAAGCACAAGGAAACCATGGTTTCCAGATACAGAGAACAACCTAATGCAAACTATTCTATGACCTCTGACTTGCCCTGCAGGCAATAGTAGGTCTGTTTGTATCGTGTTCAACACTGACAAGAAAGAATTTTCTGATGACGTATTTTGTTCAATACTGTTAATATGTATTACTCCAACAGTATAAAATCCTACTCTCCAGGACAGAGCTAACTGACCTCTGGTGGTACATTTACCTTTTACCCTTTCTTTAAATAAGCATGATCATTACTGCTTAAGAATCAAAAGAGTTCTGCTAACATTATGGGATGACAACCATGGTAGGTAAAAAACTATCAACAATTAAGGTCTATAGTCACAACAATTTAGGATAATGTAATAACATTTCTTTTTAACATGAGGTAGGAAAAGGAGAAGGAAAAGAGGGAGAAAACATTTAAGTGTGTATAGAAAGTATTTTCTGATACTTGAGTTAAAACAAATTTACTCCAAAAACATGGAGAAATTACTGTTTTATAACACTTGATATAAACAGTATATTTTATATTAAAAAGATAAAGAAAAAATGACACCAAAAAATTTGATAAACTGACCTCATCAAAATTCAAAATTTTTGTGCTTCACAATACACCAATAAGAAAATGAAAAGACAAACAACAGACTGGAAGAAAATATTTGCAAACACATGTCTGATACAACCTGTATCCTGAATATAGAACAAATTCTTGAAACTCAAGAAGAAAACAACCCAATATAAAAATGTGCAAAAGTCTTAATAGATGTTTTCACTAAAAAGCTATAGGAATAGTACACAGTAAGTACATAAAATAAACTTAAAATTATTAGTCATTAGGAAAATGCAAATTAAAATCACAATGAGATAGCATTTCACAACTGCTAGAATGACTATAATAAAAAAAATAAGACAATAACAAATGGTGGAGGGGATGTGGAGAAACAGGAACTCTCATACATTGCTAGTGGGACTATAAAATGGCGCAGCCACTTTGGAAAACAGTTTGGCAGTTTCTTAAAAAGTTCAAGATAAATCTACCATATGATCCAGCAATTCTACTCCTATGTATCTATCCAAGAGAAATGAAAACATATGTCTATCCAAACACTTGCACATAAATGTTTATAGGAGCACTACTCACAATAGCCCCAAACTAAGAAACAACCTAAATGTTCATCAACTGGTGAATGAACCGATAAAATGGGGCATAGGCATACAATGGAATGCTACTTGAAATAAAAAGGAAAAAACTATTGATACATGCTATGTTATATATAAACCTCAAAACCATTATGTTAAGTTAAAGAAGCCAGACACAAGAGATGACATGTTGTATGACTCCATTTATATGAAATGTCCAGAAAATAAAAATCTATGCAGTCAGAAAGTAGATTAGATTAGTTGCCTGGGACTGGGAGAGGGAATGGGATTAACATTAAACAGAGACAGGAATCTTAATGAAGTGATGAAAATGTTCCAAAACTGATTTATGGTGAAGGTTAAACATCTTGGTAAATTTAAGTTTATACTCTCAATAAAATAGAGCACTTTAAGTAAATTATATATTTGTTGCAGTTATTAAGCTATTTTTAGGCAACATTATAAATTTTTTATAGAGACAGGGTATCACTATGCTGTTCAGGCTGATCTTGAACTCCTGGGCTCAAGGCCTCCTCCCACCTTGGCCTCCCCAAATGCTGGAATTACAGGTGTGAGCCACCGTGCACAGTCTAAGTTTATATATTTTACTGCTATCTTTTCATTCTATTTTCCACAGACTTTCTGAAGCCCCCTTGTATGTATACACCTATGTAACCACCACTCAGATCGAGATATAGAAAGGTCCTTAGTCAATAGTCCTACCAAAGGTAACCACTACTTTAGTTCTATCATCATAGAAGTGATAGCTTTGTTTGCTTTTCTGAACTTTACATAAAAGTACATACTTCATATATTAATAGTATGCACTCTTTTGGCTCTGACTTATATTCAATCATAACTGTGAAATATATCCATAATGTTGTAACAGTACATTGTTTTGAACTGCTGTATACAACTTATTTATCAACTCTACTGTTGGACATTTGAGTGGCTTCCAAATTTTAGGTATTATGTATAAAACACATAAACATTTTTATATTTGTCCTCTGATGAACATAAGCACTTATTTTTCATGGGCATTCTACCTAGTAGTAAAATTGCTAGGTGTTATATAACATGCATATATAGCTTTATATACCTTTAATAGACCTTGCCAAACAGCTTTCCAAAGTGGTAGTACTAATTAATTAACACGCTCTCACCATCAATGTAAGGCATTTCAATTGCTTCACCTCCCTGCCAGCACTTGGCATTGCCATTCCTTCTAATTTTGTGGGCAAGGGTATAGTGGTATCTCATTGTCATAAAACTTCTGGATCAGAGATGAAAAACAGTTTATTATTCAGAGCAATAGCAGTAGCCAGAGGATCAATATCAGTGCCAGTTCCCTAAGCCCCAATTCCCATATGGAAACAAAAAGAAGTGATACCTGTGCATACAGATGGATGTATTATATGAGAGGCAGTCTGTGCCTACAGATTATTTTTTCAGGATTTTATATAAATAGAATCATACAGTATGTATTTTTTTATCTGACTTCTTTCACACAGATTTGTATGTGTTGTGATATCAATAATTCATATCTTTTTATTGAGTAGTATTCCATTGTATGAATATATTATAATTTATCTATTCACCTGCTGATGAACATTTGGGATATTCATAATTTTTGGCTGTTACAAAGAAGTACACAAATGTTGAGCAGATTTATCTGTAAGAACATATGCTTTCATTTCTCTTGTATAAATCCTATTGATTTTTTGACTCACATGTCTCTTACATATAATTAAATTTAGTCATCCCTTGGTTTCTGTTGGGGATTGGTTCTAGAAGCCCTACACAGATACCAAAATCTGCAGATGCTCAAGTCTTTTAGTAGGCCCTCTGTATCTGCGGTTCCCTATCTGTGGACACAGAGGGCAACTGTATAGATATATATGATTATAAATTATGTATTATATATATTATACAGATATTATATATTTACATATTTTAGAGTATCATAAAATACATTAACCTTTGGAGAGATGTACTAGGTGAAGAGAGGAGAGTGGCTTTTCCTTTTCCTTTTGTATTTTTTGTTCAAATATGAACTTTTATCTGATTTATATATATTATGCAATATAGATGAATCTTTAATTTCTAGAATATGTCAGCAGGGATGACTGTGGAAGGAGATAAAGCCTTATTTTTTGTTTTGCTTTCTTTTTTATATCTCTCTGTATTTAAAACAACTAATAATTTTTTTAAGTAGAAAAGAGGAAAATCTTTCAGGCTACTCTTGGTCCTCAGTATCACCATTCAATGTCATCTTTTACCATTCCTTCCATGTACCTCAGGTTCTAGTGATGCAGAAATATACTAGTAATGTGCCAAGTTCATGAACTTCTTGGTGTTCCCTTCCTCTTTCCCATTAGTCTTGGTGAATTCTTACTTGTTCTATGATGTCTTCTATTCCTCTCTACCCCACTGTCTCCCTTTGCACTTAGATGCTTCCTCCTCCGTGTTCCTACAGTGCTTTATAAATTACTTCATTTATTACATTATACCTGGGCATGTCACAAATAACAACAATGCATATTAATTAGAATTTCCTCCTGCAGTTGTCTCTACAAGTCATTATCTTAGTATTTGCTATTATCTGTTTTAATCACTGTTCTAATGGATATGTAGAGACTTACTAAAGTACAACTGTAGCCATAATTATGTTGATGCCTATAAGTAGTCAAGTTGCTAAATGGCAGTTAGTAAAAAATTCATGAGAGGTAAAAGTTTAAATGCCTGAAAAATTCACAAACTGGATGACAGTTCCCTAAAAGTTGACCACAATTTAAAAGATTTTACTAAATAACTAGAGTATCAGCTTTTACATGACGAAATTCTAAACAAAAGTCTTATAACCTATGTCAACGGAAGAAGGTGCTCTTTATCTGATAAAATGTTGCTTGCTTTGTGAAGCCTTTTGGGGAAAAAAAACATATTTCAAATGATATTTTTACACGGTGATTAAAATATCTGGCATAGAAACCTGAGTTCCATTCTCTGCAATAGAGTTACACAATTTCTTCACTATCTAGTAAAGTTAGAGAAATAATTGGTAATTTGTTGATACTTCTGCCAGTTGTCTTATGCGAAGTTTTTGAAAGCAATAGTGTTAGAAAGCTTTAGAGACAGGGGGAGGAAAAGCGTATCTGGCTAATTAGTACAGGAGTCCTAGATATCATTTTGTAAGCCACACGATTAGCATTTTTATAGGGTGAAATAATGAATCTCTACAGCTATTTCTGCCCAAGAAGGGCAAAGTATTTTATAATCTTTTCAGTAAACTGAAAGGAGGACAAGAGAAGATTGGAACAAACACATTAAGAGACTGCGCCACCATAACAAAAATTAAGTTCTGGAAATGAGGGATCTCATGCAGACAACCAATTTATTACTGGGCACTGTCTATGTACCACACTGATGATGACAGTCTCGCTAAATGCATATTATAAAAACTTAAGAACAAAACAAAAATGAAAGAGTAAATTTCAGCTTTTTTGCCTCTTTCAAATCCTTCTAGACTCCTTGTTATCCAAGATCAGTACAGCTAATTAGCAATGTCCTTCTCATGGAATTTTTACAAATAAATTTTGACTCTCCATGCAATTTATGAAGTCATGTGAAATACATCATGCAACTCTTCCACAAAGTCTAAAACAGTTTCTCTTCCCACGCACAGCCAACACTATCTATGATATGTATAGCCGAGGGGTGGCTTGGGCCAAACGATTCTGGATGCCTTTTTTTTTTCTTTTCAACACAATTACACTGCTAGTTGAATAAAAGGTTTCTGATCTATCACTGAACAATATATATTGCCAGTTGTTAGCAAATAATGATAAAGGTTGTCTACATAGTCTATCTATTAAAGAGAACCACAGATTATCATTTTGGAATAAATGAGATTTTGAGAGTTTAAAATGTTTTGTGATTGGCCTATATTAGCATTTCATGTGGATCTTGCTTTCTCTAAATAAAAGCCCTTCACCTTTTTGGGGGGTAATCTCTTCTATGACAAGATTATAGCTTATAACAGAATGAAAACAATTATTACTAGATTTACTAAATTGTTTATTTTCGTTTAAAGCTGATTTCACAGATTTGTTGGTTCATGCATACATTCACTAATGAGTTCATTCAACCAACAACTATGGAGCATCCACTGGAGTCTTTTCAGTTCCTAATCTCAAAGTTTATATTCTAGTAGTTAGACCAACATATACACACAATAGCTGTACATAATACAAAATATAAAGCACAAGGAGAGTTTGGAGAAAGAAGCAATTACTTGTGGCTGGGAAAGTAAGGGGATGATGATTGGGGAAAACTTCAGGAAGGGGAGGTATTTGCGCTCAGCCTGGAAAAGTGCCTAGGAATTAGATGGAGATGGTCTGGTAGTTGCCACAGGGCTTTTTACTGACTGGTGATTAGTTACATGTAGTCCTGATGACTTTTGGAGACTAACAGCAAAATATTAAATTAACCAAGGCTTGTTTGTTTCATTCTTTCTTCCCATAGTCCATTCAGTTCTGGCACTGGTCTGAAGGTACAGGATACGAGCAGGTAGGGAGTGTTTGGCTAATACAGAGGCAGAACAGTTTTGGGGTATGTTTGAGGCTGAGGAAGGACTGAACAGGGTTTAACCAAATGAGATCCTTGATTAATACAATGAAAAAAAAAAGATCTAAAGAAATTCATAAAATATATTGGGGAGCGATAAGGAAGAAGGAGGTAGTATAGAATGTTAATGTTAAGTAGTACTTGAGACTCACAGCCCTGAATTAACATTGTTAATTGCGACTGACTATATAGTTCAACTCATTAAAACAAACTTCTCTGTCTCTTGAATACTCAGCGCCTTTCCAAATAACAGAGTCAGAATTTTCTTAGAAATGATTATAGCTTAGTTAGGAAGTAAACTGGGAGGTACTATAAGGTTAGTAGCTATGTTTCCCTATTTATATATAAGCAAGGATTTATATGCTTTTCTTCTGGAAAGACTCAATTTGCCTGGCACTTTTCATAAGTTACAGCATTCTAGGATTCTAACATGACATGGTAGTTGGGGATCAACCTATTTAGAAGGACCTAGGAGAGAAAATTCGCTGTTACTATATAAAAGTGAATAATCTTAAAAAATTAATATTAAAATCTTCTGCAGTTACTGATCTTTCAGATAAGCGAATCCCCCTATAATTGTACCTGATGACAGATACTGAGACAGATGTCTTCTAAAGGTAAGAACAAAGAATAATGGTTTAGAACAGGTAGGAAAGGAAAATGGGAATGGCAAGAAGTGTTACACTATCATCTGTATAACAAATAATTATCAGTGAGATAAATCTATCCAGGCATTCATCAGGAAAGTAAGAAAGACAAACATAACTTTGATTTTGTAGTCTGGACAAAGTCCAGATGATGATGCATTTTGAAAATGCCAATGTTCAACTATTCTGCAAAAGCTCCTAGTTTGAATTATTAAACAGCAACTTAGCTGTATTAAAAATATCCCTTAACATCAATTCTGAGTAGCTCCTAAAGAATAATGACTCCATGTTTCAGAGACTTAACCTTCTGTATCATTTCTGTGTAACTGACTTTGCCAGTGGCGTCTGAGTTATTCTTCAGACATGTAGGTACCTGGTGATTCTTCTATGAAACGAGAGCAAGGGTACTGAGAAAATACTGAACTCATGGAAGAGGAAGCTGAATTCTTGCCTGCCTGTCACTCCCACAAACTATATAATATAAATTACAGTGAAATATACTTCAATTTAATAATGTTTTTTAAAACTACATTTTTCAAAAACTAAAACCTCAAACCAGAATTCTTTCAAAGACTTATGATGTAAGTGAAAAGACTTTTAATAGTTGATGGTATATTTTATAGGCTATTTCTGATTTTATAGGTGTTTTTGTATATTTTGGGAGCAGAACTAAGCAATCACTTGAGGAAGATGAACTTTGCCTCAGGTTCAAAAAATACACGCATGTATATTACCCAAACACAAAAGAACAGCTTAGTCAAACAAGACGAATGGAAAATTTAAATACTGTTAAGAGCAGGATTTATTTTCATTTCAATATATACCCCAATAAAATGATTATTTTTTTTTTAAAAAACCTTACCTGCTACCGAATTTGGCCGTGGCATGAGATACAAAGGAATAGACTGTACTGACTGAGACAGAACAGTTTCCAAATTCCTCTCTGGGATCTTATTCAGACTATAGGTAGAAGCAGTCATATTTTCATCTACTCGATACAAACAGGAGTCCATGCTAGATTTTTGAGACTGCCAAGGTTTTAGGTTTCCTCCAGATCCTAATTCTTTACTGCTTTCCCCAGCATATTTTGTGCGTTCCACGTTTTCAGAATAGCTTGTCAATGTAGCTGAAAAAAAATAAAGAGTAAAATGAATTTAAAAGAAAATATAAAGGAGAGATTAATCTGTTTATGACTACCTAAATCGATGACTAGATAATGAGAATATTAGTAACATTATTTTAAAAAGTTACTGATAAGCATTTCACCTCTATAATGAAGTGCAAATAACTGAAACCAAAATACAACCACCTCTCACATATATTTAACAACTCTATTTAAATAAATTAAACAAATTCATATATCAACACTAAAGGACCTAGAGCTAGGCCTACCAATTAAAATTTTTAGCATTTCATCAAAAGGGAATTTGTATAATTTTCATGGATTCCTGGGGAGCCTCAAAAGTCCCCAAAAGTTGTCTATATTTTTTTTATCCTATCGCTTCCCCCACTTAAATTTATTTCCTGGCCCTGTATGTGTAACAAAGAATTAGAATAAAATAAACAGTCCCTAAGTAGAAACAAATATAGGAGAAAGAACCTTCCCAAATAAGGAAGCAATAAAGGCCCTTCTTGTATAGATCTTCACTGTAGCTCTAATCCTAAATATGTTAAGTCCCTTAATAAAATAAAAAACTAAAAGGTCTTCTGGAATTTTATCTAGTCTTACAACTAATTATACATAAAAAGAAAAATTTTCATCAACTCCAGAAATGAAAGTATTAAAAACATTAAAGTCTAGATTATAAATTTTTTTTAGCAATAATTATAAAACAAGAATAAGGCTGGGTGTGGTGGCTCATGCCTGTAATCCCAGCACTTTGGGAGGCTGAAGTGGGAGGATTGCTTGAGGTCAGGAGTTCAAGACCAGCCTGGGTAACACAATGAGACTCTATCTCCATGAAAAATAAAAAAAAACATTAGCTGGGTGTGGTCGTGGGTACTGGCGGCTGAGGCGGTAGATCACGTAAGCTCCACAGTTGGAGGCTGCAGTGAGCTATGATCACATCACTGTACCCTAGCCTGGGAGACACAGCAAGACTCTTGTCTCCAAAAAAAAAAAAAGTCATAAAACAAGAATATAAAATGTCATCCCAGGAGGAGAGTTTTTGTTTTTTTTTTACATTTGTATTTACTCTATTGATTTTTTCTTAGGAAACAGAACTGCTAAAGACAAAATATAAACTTTAAAAAATGATATTTCAATATAACTTTCCAAACTGGTTGCTCCAAGTTATAATATCACAAGTATTGTGTGACTATTTGACGTCACATCCTCGTTAGTATTTGTATTATTATTTGATAGATTTAAACAAATATTTTGATTTTTTGGTTGCTTTGTGTTTGCTTATAATTTTTATCTCTTTTGTGTGAAGTCACTGTTTATATCATTTGGCCACTAAACTACTGGGGCTACTTTCTTACACACTTAAACATAGATATCAACTCTTTTTTACATTTAATTGAAACGTGTTTTCCCTTCAATTGAAGGGAAGTTTTGTGATTTACAAATTTGTGATTTTATAAATTTTTGCATATTTGAATAGTTTGAAAAAAATTTTTTTTTATTTTCAGAATATTATGGGGTACAAACACTTTGATTATATATATATTGCCTTTGCACTGCCTAAGTCAGAGCTATAAGCATGTCTATCCCAGACAGTGTGCACCGCATTCATTAGGTGTGAATATACCCGCTCCCACCTGCCTGACACCCAACGCATGTTAACTTTGTATATGTGCACGTAAATGTTGAGTTTTTATATGTTTTTATATGTAAGAGTTTTTATATGTTAGTTCATTTTCTCTTCTTATACTTCAAATGTGCCTTTTGCCAAAAGAAAAGACCTAATCTCATGAGGTTATTTCCACAGTCCTTTTCAGTGAGGTTCTTTCTCTGCAAATTTAAATGGAATTCTAGATTTTTTGTAACAAGAAGAAAAGACGAATTATAAATTTTTCTTTCAGACAGAAAATCTGACTTTGTTGTCACAAAAAATAAAGTTATGAAAAAGACACCTAAGTGAACTATAAAATGGTAGAGAACTAGGAAAAGGTAAAAATTTTCTAAACTGAATCCTCAGAATTAAAAGACAGAAGAGGGCATATATGGCTTTGGGGCCCTCCCCAGAAAGGAAATCAGAACTATCACAGAATACCTTTGGAACCCTTACAAGATTCTGAAAGCTAAGTTTCTATATTAACATCTTCCAATTCTGCGGTCCCCAAGTCCCAAGCTGCTGAACTGGTTAGGAACTGGGCCGCACTGCTGCCTGATCTCCCCTCCCTGCCTGTGGAAAAATTGTCTTCTGCGAAACTTAGGAACTGGCCGCATAGCATCAAGTGAGTGCTGGTGAGTGAGCAAAGCTTGGAAGCTTCATCTGTATTTAGAGCTGCTCCCCACTGCTGGCTTCAATCATCAGCTGAGGCACCCTACTCTTGTGTAGGAAAATTTTCTTCCATGAAATTGGTCCCTGGTGCCAGAAAGGTTGGGGACTGCTGCTCTATTTCCCTCTTAGTGATTACTGCAAACCCCTTGAGGAATAGACAACCTATCCTCATTCTGGGGAGACAGCAAACAAAAAGAAAACAGAGAAAATTATATTCCCACACTTTGGTCCAGTCTTTGGAGACAAGAAGCTATAGTAGGTGGTAGCAAACCTGAAAAACAAAGGAAACTAGTTTCTGAAACTCAGAAAATCTTTCAAAAGGAAGAATATACAGAGAACAAATTAGGAACTGAAAAGTAACTCCAGGGCCTACCAACTTGAAGGGCAAAGTGATTTTTTTGATAACTAATAAAGAAACAATACCCAAGAAAAAGCTCAGATATGTATTAAGCATGGTGTTTCTCCTTCTCTATTAGGTCATAAACTCTAATACAAGTAATCATAGAAATTCAAATTTATTTATCATTTTATAATTTTTAAATTGCATAAATACACATAATCTCATTTGATAATCAATATAATACTGTAAGCAGGACTGGTATTACTATCTTCATTACATAGATGAGGAAACTAATGCTTGGAGAAATTAGGCATCCTGCCCACTGTTACATAGCTAACAAGTAGTCATCCAGGCAACTAATTATTTAGGGTCTTAATAATTTACTACCTCATACTGTTATACAATTTTTTTTGTAGATGTTACCTTGGCCGCTTCACTAGATTGTACATTTCTGGAGAGTAGAAATTGTACTTTAAATTTTTTTTCATATTTACAATTTTTTAAAACTTTTAGCACCCAGCTCTATAATACCCACATGATAAAAAAAGGGATAACAAGGGCAAGCACACAGGCTAAATAAAGCCCTACTGTCATCTATAAAAATCACAGAAAAATAGTGAGTAGTGAACACTTAGGTGATCTGGCAGTTTGAGAGGACACTGCAAACATTAACAATGAAATACAAGAGCAGCAAAATAAATGGCCACATACTTGAGTGCATTTTTTTCTAGCACTTATATTAAAAATATTTCTACCAAGGATATGAGTATATATATTACCTGAGAAATTACTTAAGCAAAGAAACTGCCTACTTTTGGGAGAAACGTATAATGAGAGGACACAGTATTTTAGAGATACTTAAGCTAAGCTCTGAAGAATGAATCCAGTACTGGTGAAGTGTTTATATGTCTGCTAGGAATACAGAACTATACTGTCAGTATTTTAGGATGTGGTTTGTGTTTGTGTTAGGGAAAGAGGTGGAAGAGACCAATCAGGCTTTGTCTATTTTAGGAATCTGCCAAACAAATAATTAAATAGATACTGAACTATCAGCTCTTGAGAAGGCTGCATTTTCAATAATGACCAAGGACTTCAATAAAAATCCTTACAATACTTGCCCAACTTCCAGTCATTCCAGATAATAATTTCATAGTCACCTAAATTTATACTTTTATCTTTATTTTACCCACTGGAAAAAGAGACAGATCTGATTTATGAGAAAGGAGAGAAAAATCTAATTCAAACTTGAGGTTAGGGAACACTCTTGTTGTCTAAGTTGAGTCTGTCAGGTGAATATGGGTAAAGAATGTATAATCCAAAGAGAAAAAAATCTTTAAGGGCATAGAGGCAAGAGACAGCAAAGTTCTTTAAGAGAATTAAATAAGTTCAATAGGCTAGAACTTGGGAGTGAGTTGGGGCCAGTGGTTTGTTGATAAAGGTTTAACAACTGGCTCTCTGAAAAATAAAATAAGAAACAAAACAAAATTCTGATTTGTAGTGTTTGCTGATCTCCATGGCATAAATGCTTGCTTGGTGGCTGATTTCAAGCTATCTATGATTTAACAACTGGCTCAAAAATTACTGAAATCTTAACAATTGGATATCACTGGTGTTAGCCAGCCACAGCACACTACCAGGTGAAGCAATGGGGAGGAGACATAGTCCAAATTAGACTGGAATTTATAAACCACATTAAAAGGATTGGATTGTATCTTGCTTATCCTAAGGACAATTGAGGAAATGATTAAAGGGTTTTGAGGGACATGACTAGACTTGCATTTTAAAAATATTACTTTGGTTTCAGTCAGTAGAATAAATTAGAGAAAGGTGTTTTCAACACACTGACTACTACACTAGGAAAAAAAAATTTTTTTTCCTTGGGGCCACAGTTTTTTATTAGGAAAATAGAATAAAAACTTTGAAAACAAAATGTTCTCTCTAATTTAATGAAAAATTTGTTATTTCTTATTGTTTTCTGCCTATGAGTTATATGCAACTTGAAAAATATTAAATAGTTCTCACAGTTCCGAAGATGAAGAGACGTGAGAGTTACATATGCTTCACAAGGCCCCAGGCTCAAAATATATTCCTAGGTATTTTATTTTCTTTGTTACTAGAGTGAAAGGTATTGCGTCTTTGATTTGATTCTCAGCCTGACTGTTACTGGCATATATGAAAGCTTCTGATTTGAGTAGCATGAGCATGACATGTTTTTCCATCTGTTTATATCCTCTGCCATTTCTTTCCACAGTGTTTCATAATTCTCCCTACAGAGATCTTTCACCTCAAATATATTCCTAGGTATTTTATTTTCTTTGTTGATAGTGTGAAAAGTATTGCGTCTCTGATTTGATTCTCAGCTTGACTGTTATTGGCGTATGCATATGAAAGCTCCTGATTTGTGTATGCTGATTTTGTAGCCTGAGACTTCGCTGATTTTATTTATCAATTCCAGGAGTCTCTTGGTTGAATCTTTGGGGTATTCTAGATATAAGATCATATCATCAGCAAAGAGTGATAGTTTAACCTCTTTTTTTCCCATTTGGATATCCTTGATTTCCTTCTCTTGTCTGATTGCTCTAGCTAAGACTTCTAACACTATGTTGGACAGAAGTGATAGTGGGCAACCCTGTCTAGTTCCAGTTCTAAGCAGGAATGCTTTCAATTTTTCCTTGCTCAGTATGATGTTGGTTATGGGTCTGTCATATATGGCTTTAATAATTTTGAGGTATGTCCCATGTATGCCTATTTTGTTGAGAGTTCTTATCATAAAACGGTGCTGAATCCTAGTCAACTAGGATCTTCTGTAAAGAAAGGTATTAGAAAATTCACAAGAGAAATGAGATAGCAAATTTCTTTGCTTTGATACTTTCAAGTTTTAAATTCCCTTTTACCCAAGTTTGCCATAAGAACATATTGGTCTAAGATTCCTGAATCATAAGCAAAGAAATACCATTTTTTGACTTTGTGGAAGGTAAAAACACAAAGATGTCTTATTGACAAGAAGAAAAACAAAGTCTGAAAGGGCTCCCAAACTAATTAAAGAACTGATATTTGTTTTCCCAAATAGATCCCAGAACAACTTAATTTTAAGTATTTAGCCATTTAATCTTAATCTCCTCTGTTTTCATAAAACTCTCTACGATACCAGTGAGGAATGAACTCTTCTGAACCACTTTTGTTGTTAGATAGATGGTGTATGTGAATTTACAGGAAGAAGCAGAAAATTTTTTTTATCCACTCCTTATCAAGTAATGGCCTGAGAAGGAGTGGTTAGGCAGGGAGGGATACCTTTCATTTTTACATTTAAGTTTCTCTCGCCAGCATCATTAAAAAAAACAGAATAAGTTTTATAGATATATCTTAACAACTCAAAAGCAGAATTTTTTAAAACCTTAAACTGTGTAATTATCTTAAAAAGGAAAGAAAAGTTCAGAAAATGATTAATATAAAAACCAACTCACCAATTATGCCACTATCTCTGCTTTCAAGTGTGGATGTTGGACTAGTAACAGGCCCATAGCTGCAATCCTTGGCAGTTGCATTTGTACTGACTGGTGGGAGGGTAGAGCAGGGGCTACTGGCTGGTGGAGAAGCAGTGCTGCTAGTCAGGGTGGAACAGGGACTTATCCGCTGGGTGATTGCTGAGGTCTGAAAAATTGGAATCATGAATAATATAAACTGACCAGCAGTTAAAGTATATCTTAAGGTAAAATAAATGCCTTGATGGAAAAAAAAGAAATAATCTACATGCACAGGTTTTACATTTATTAGGCTCTATTCATTTTTGCTTTCCAGAATAAGAGATTTTGGGTTCTACAATTAACGTGAAACTCGATGCATTTAACATGAGCAGAGACTATGCCCAGTTTTTCTGCCTAGAGAATTTCCAGTAACAAGTATTCTACCATTGCCATTCATTAATAGAACAGAGAAATTTTTTTATTAAGCACAAGTTTTCCTTGCAATCAATAAAACTTTTCAGAAGGCTTGAAGTTTGTCTTGTTAGTAATTTTCTTTAGAGGAAAAAAAGTCTCTGCAGCTGAGGTTAAATAAAGTTCTTAATGCAAAGAAGTGTCTTTTTGATACATAGGCAGCTGCCCAGGAGACAATAAATAAAAGCAAGGAAAAATGCCTTATTCTAAAGTTTGTCTAATAAAATAGATTGAACAATATTAATGTAATACAAAACTCTATAATCTCTCTGTAGAAGCTGAACAGTCTGAGATCACTTACCTCCTTTGCAAGTTTTGATGTAAAGGAATGAATAATTTATCAAAAAGGTTGCTGATAACATATTCTGGTTTACCTACTTTAATGATGATTCATTTTTCTTCACAAATAAATTACTGAAACAATGAATAAAAGTATGTATTTTTCAAACACTAACAAAATTTTATCCTTTTTAAAATGCTAAGTGATCAGTGACAAAATTACTTGAAGTAAAACTAATGACAAATTTAGTATCTTTAAATGTTAAATTTAAAAGAATCATTTTAATTTCTTTACACATAGAGTCTATTTATATTCTCTCTGCTAATTTTTTTTTCTGCTAACATTTGATAACTAGAGAATGTATTGATAACTAGTTATGAGAATATTAAGGCTCTTCAATTCACTCTAAGAGGATTTCCAGGTACAATCCCTTGTAATACACCAGGTCATAAAAGATACATTCGATTCAACTAAGCACAAGTGACATTCTCATTACCCTGCAACCAAGTAAATCTTTTCAATCATATAATAATATCAGAAACTGATTTTTCTTAATAGCACAAGCCCTCAAATTTATGCAAATTTCACTTCTACTATATATTATCTCTTCAGAGGAGAGGGGAGTTTCAATTTCTTTGTAATCTCTTCTATTTTTATAAAACGATGTTAGTCTACCAAAGCAATGATTCTTAACTAGGCACACACTGGATTCAGATGTGAAACGTAAAAAACAAACAAGGTCTCTCACAAAATTGACAGATACTGAGCCCCATCCTAGACTTACTGAATTAGAATCCTTCAGGTTAGAAATTTAGTAAGCGATTTTTAACCTCTCCACCCCTAGTTTGAGGAACACGGTAGATGAAATGAACTCTACTCAGGTCCTTTACATTAGATATATCTATAGTCATCTCATATTGAAAAAGTTTTATAACAACCCATTTCTGTTCTTAGACAAGATTCTCATTCTGTTATTTGTGAAAGTCATATTATATATGCATAATACAGCCAATGGCTAAGTCCAAACAACACTTCCTATTTTTACAACAAATTATTTTCTGCAAAATATCTATCACAGAAGGTACACTTTGAAGACTTTAACTTTAAAAGCAAAGCTTGAATATCAAGCCATTTAGAAAGCAGAAAATTGTTCATGGCTTACAATTAAAAGGCAGGCTTTATATTGATTTAAGGAGGCTAGTCACTGAGATATAGAACGACAACATCATCTATTCTCCATACTGTAGGTTAAAATGGACATCTAATTAAGCCACTCCACTTCCAAAACCTTTTAGTGGTTTTCCCATTGTACTTAATGTTCTCCAGAAGGATCCTAAAAAAGTTCCAATCTGGATCTCTTAAAGGTCCTATAAATATACAGGGTTAAGTACCAAATGATGGAATTCATAAGGTCCATTTTAATATCCTAGAATATACTGAGAGAAGAAAACAGTCAGTAAAATATCACTTTTACTACTTTGTCTTTTGCAGAAAAAATAATTTATGCTGACTTGCTTGTATTAGATTCTGTCATCACTAGTACAATTCTGAGGACACTGTCACTATAGGGTCTTAAACATAGCAGTCTATTTTTGTTAGTGTGCTCTTTAGCTCAGAAGAAAGTCACCAAATGAACATGATCCCCTAGTTGTTAATAATCTTCCTGAGACTAAAAATTCAATGATCAATTTGGCCACCTTCTTATGTGGCTTCAAGATAGTTTCAGGGTATATTATATTGCAAAAAGGCTATCATTTAGTGTCATTATTAATATCTCACATTTATATACTGTTTAACAGCTTAAAAATATTTTTGCATATTATTTCATTTACTTCTTATCAAACTGGTATGAGAGGCATAATGAATGTTATTTTCCCCATTTAAGAAATTTGAAAATGAACTGATGAAATATGTGAAAATATGAAAGCTATGAAGTAATCTCCCTCAAATTGTACAGTTCCTGCATATATTTATATATTAATTATGTTGCACATTATTTATACTTTTTACTTATGTGACATTTTAAAGGTTACAAAGTATTTTCATATTCATGATTTAAGCTGATCTGCACAATAATCCTGGCAGGTGTTATTATTTCACATTACACTGAAACAGTATGGTGTAGCTGTTAAGAACATAGGTTATACAAGCAGACTGCCTAGATATAAATACTATCCCATCACTTTCTGTGTGTTTCCATCTTCTCATCCAATAATTAAAATATGAATGAACCCTACCACATTGGGATGTAAGGAAGCTTAAACAAAATAGTGCAAGTAAAGCAGTAAGTGCGATGATTAGTACACAGTGATCATTTAATAAATTCTCAGTTATCATTACCTATGGAACATCTAAAGCTCAGAGAGGTTACATGACCTGTGCAAACTTACAGAATGGTAGGTAGTAGAGCTGAACTAGAACACAAGTTTTTTTCCCTCCTGGTTCAATGACTTTTCTATTATATCATATTGCTTTAGTTATAGTAAATCAATGATCCTACTCATTTACTTTATTTGGTAACATGCAAGTAAGGCACACTCCACAGACTTGTGGCTTTATTCAGAAATATCTGTGACATACAGAATCTCAAAAGCAACACGTATAAATTTTATCATCTAAAGCTGTGGTCCCCAACCCCTGGGCTGCAGTCAAGTACCCATCTTAGGAAAACAGGGCCACAAATCACCACCTGAGCTCCACCCCCTGCCACTTCTCCCCTCCTCCCTTCACCTCCCCGCTTCTTCAGTCCTCCTCAACCTTCCTAGCCTGGTCTGTGGAAAAACTGTCTTCCATGAAAACGGTCCCTAGTGCCAAAAGGGTTGGAGATCACTAACCTAAAGAAATGTAGATGTGTAGAAACAACAGGGTCCTTGGGCAAATATTCCGGCTATTATATATGACTTACATCATGTTACTTGGTCATTATTAGAACAGTCACATTTAAACTTGACACGAATATCAAGAAATGAAAAGAAAAATAGATGTTTTTATTTATACCAATTTTTAAAAATCCCTCAACAATTATTTCCATTTTTTATTCATAGAGCATAGCATATTGACATAATTATAATGTAAATTGATTTTAAAAAATCATTAGCCCTGCCATCATGACACATACATTCTTGTATGAGATACAGACAAAAACCCTGCAACCAAAAATGTAATATTAGTTAACAGTAAGAGCTACAAAGAAAATAAATTAGTAGGATAAGAGAACATAGTGATAGACAGGTGCTATTAAAGTAATTAAGAAAGACCTCTCTGAGGAGGTAACATTTGAGCAGAGCACTGAAGGAAGTGTGGAAATGAATTACGTGGAAGAACATTCCACTACAAATGAATATGCTTTATATTTTGGGGGAATGACAAGGAGGCCAACGTAGCTGGAGAGCAGTGGATGAAAGGAAGAGGGGTAGGAAATGATGTAGGAGAGGCAGCATGTGGCTAGATCAGATAGGGCCTTCTGGACTACGGTAAAAATTTTAGACTTTATTCTATTCTAAGTGTGATCGGAACACAGTGGAAGATTGAAAGCAAAGTGACAGAATCAGATCCACATTTTATAAGGATCACTGGCTACTGTGTGAACGGACTATAGAGCGGAAAGAGTGGCAGCAGAGACCGATTGGGAGGCCATTTATTCATACAGTGAATACTTACTGAGCACCTACTAATGACAGACACTGTTCTAGGTGCAAAGAACACAGCAGTAGGTAGAACAGGCAAAAATCCCAGGCCTCCTAGCCTTACATTTTAGTAGGTATTGCAGTAGTGCAGGCAAAAGATGACAGTGGCTTAGACTCAGGTGTAAGCAGTGGAAGTAGTGAGACAGGATCAGATGTAGTACATATTTTGAAGACAGAGTCCATAATTTGCTGAAAGAGTGAATGTGGGATCTGACAGAGAGAAGTCAAGAATGGCTTCAACACATTCATCCTAAGCAAGCAGGTGGTACCATTTATTCAGAAAGGAAACACTGCAGCAGGAGCAGGTTCTGGGGGGAAATGCAAGGTTCAGTTTGTGGCATGTTAAGTTTGAGATGTATCTTAAACATACATAAAAACATGTAGGAAGTTGAATATACAGATCTAGAGTTAAGGGGGAAAGGCAGGGCTAAAGATAATTTCAGAGTTAAGATAGTATTTAAAGAAATAAGAATGAAGGAGAATCTTAAGATTAGATTTACCAGGCATCCGAATTTTATAAAAACTCTCCTGGTGACTATAATGTGCAGCCAGCAAAACCAATAACCTAAGGATGAGGATAAAGAGACTAGAAAGGCTTGAAGAGAGCACCCTGAAACATTGAACAGTACATATAAGACACATAAATACGTTAAAATAATCCTTGTATATCATATGACAAAACTAATATATGTCATAGAATCTTCACCATTTATCAATAAAAATATGATATTTAAAATGATTTTTATCATCTGAATAAATGCTTCACTATACGGCATTCATGGTATAAAGATTAAGACCACATAAATGGATGTGACTCTAGTACTTCCTTTGCTACATTTAAACTGAAAAGAATGGAAATAGCCAAAAGAAAAAAAAACTATGAAATTTTTTAAATTGCTAATATTTTTTAACTGAGATGGATACTTAGATTATTAATATTTCAGGTTTTCTACTTTTTTTAATATTAAATTATAGTTTTTAGAACTTTATTTATTTATTTATTTTTTAATTGGGGGAAAACTACAAAGCATTTACAGTACAGTGTTTACAGTCACAATTTGCAGTGAGCTGACCTCCCAAAACATATGCATTCAAATCTAATATTTCTTTTTAAGTACATGTTTAGCTATATCCTACAAGTTTTGTTATACTTAGTTTTTATTATTTCAGTTTAAAATATTTTCTAATTTTTTTGTGATTTTCTTCTTGGATGCAAAAGCTGTTTAGAAGTACATTACTTTAATATCTAAACATTTGGGGGATTTTCTAAGTTATTTTTTAGATGTCACTTTCTGAGTTATCATTTTGCAACTGATTAATTTTGTGGTCACAGTGACTGTAACCTTTTGAAATTTACTGAGACATGCTCTGTGGCCCAGCATATCACCAATTTGGTAAATAACTTGAAAACAATGTGTATTTTGCAATTTTTGGGTACAGTGCTCATACATATGTCGGTTGTTTGTTGTGATTTGCTTACTTTTTATTTAATTCAGTAAATAAAGCCTAAAAGTGGCTTTTTGAGTTTTTAAATCTAAGAATGAAACTAAAAGGTGTTCCATAAACTGAAGAAATGTAGTGACTATGGGAAACTGAGTTATATTCTAGGCCTCAAACGGCATTCAACAATTAGAACTATTCTCTCAGAAGGAACATGCATACACAACACACATTTTTCTTTTCCTGGTATAATAAGCTGATTCATACCAAGTTTCACAAAATTGATAGCAAGCTGCTTACCTGATTTTCATCCTGTACTTCCATGCTGTATTGGTCCCCAGGCTGAACTTCTGTGACTTTCTCTCCAAGGAGGAAACCCAGACGAGTCATGAGTGTGTTTGCTGCCTCATCTACAGATGGAGGAGGGCCAAGTTCCTGTTCAGCATCACCTATAACAAGGCAGCATTGAAAAACATGAGTCTTACAAAATAAAACTGTCTAGTTCCTCAACTATTCTTACATTCAGTTTGGTCATTTCTTTACATTTCATATTCTAAATCCCAAATTACAAGGTCCCTGTCTATAAGCTGATTTTCCCACTTTTAAAGATTATAACTGATATACAGTCAACTCAATTTATCTACTTGAAACACTTTCGTTTGACAGAATGTTTTTGTAACTTGCTGAACAGAAAAAGGCTCCCATTTCTTTGGCAGTTAGCCTTCCAATACAGTCCCAGTCTTGGGATCTAGTTCTCAGCCACAATCACCACTCTATTCAAGTTCTTTTATCTTTTTTTTTAAAAATAGTTTGTGTAAATATTCTTTTTTATTTTGAATAATTTCAAACTTTTAAAAAAGTTTCAAGAATAGTACACACATTATTTTCCTTAACTGTTTGAAAGTTGCAGACATAATGTCTCATCATCCCCGACAGTATTATTTCCTATAAATAAAGACATTCTGTTACATAACCACAGTACCAACATAGAAACCAGGAAACTAACATTTTGTATTACTGTGATCTCATCCACAGACCCCGTTAAAGTTTTAACACTTGTCTCAATAATGTCCTTTCTAGCAAAAGGATGTAAAATTCAGGATTATGCAATGCATAGCTATCAATTTTATCTCTTTTAGTCTGGAACAGTTCTTTAGTCTTAACTTTCATGACCCTGACATTTTTAAGGACTTTTAAAAACCAGTTGTCTTGTACAATGTCCCTCAGTTTGAATTTATCTGATGTTACCTCTCAATTTGATTCAGGTTATACATTGTTGGCAGCAATATCACAAAAGTAATGTGTTAACTTTGATCACTTGGTTATGGTAGTGTCTGCCAAATTTTTCCACTATAAAACTGTACTTTTTCCCTTTGTAATTAATACACATTAGGTCAGTACAAAAGTAACTGCTGTTTCAGACTGTGAATTTTGAATCATTATAACTAGGCTCAAACACATCTTTATTAATCAAAATAGGAACCATTACAATCAACACATTTTTGCCAATGAGAAATAAGTTTGTTTATTCCTATAATATAAAAATCCATACTTTGGGATTCAAAGAACTCTTGGAAAGCATTTTCTGCATCCTGCTGGTTGTGGAAACGTTTTCCCTGCAAAAAGTTGTCGAGATGCTTGAAGAAGTGGTAGTCAGTTGGCGAGAGGTCAGGTGAATATGGTGGATGAGACAAAACCTCACTGCCCAATTCATTCAATCTTTGAAGTGTTGGTTGTGCAACGTGCAGTTGGGAGTTGTGGTGAAGAATTGGGCCCTTTCTGTTGACCAACGCTGGCTGCAGGCATTGCAGTTTTCCGTGCATCTCATCAGTCTGTTGAGCATACTTCTCAGATGTAATGGTTTTGCCAGGATCCAAAAAGCTGTAATGGATCAGATCAGCAGCAGACCACCAAAGAGTGATCATGACCTTTATCTGGTGTAAGTTTGGCTTTGGGAAGTGCTTTGGAGCAGAACGTCTTCTCCTCGGTTCAACCACTGAGCTGGTCGTCGCCAGCTGTCATATAAAATCTATTTTTTGTTGCATGTCACAATCTGATCAAGAAATGGTTTCTTGTTGTTGTGTACAAAAAGAGAAGACAACACTTCAAAACAACAATTTTTTTTATTTTCGGTTAGCTTATTAGTTGAAATAAGAAATTCAATTAATTACGAAAAGTTAATATTATTAACATTATCTTTTTGAGCTCCACATTCAAACTTAAAACAGTACAGTTAGAATCTTAAATACTCTGATTTTTTTTTAGGGCTCAGAACTTCTAGCAGAAGCTAATAAAGTAAATAAGTTTTGCAGGAACCTATGTTTCTATGATCGACTTTCTAAGTATCTGCCTTTGTCCCTTAAGATATATATACTCCCTAAAACCAGTAAGTTTATCTATTCAATATTTAATAATACTACAGTATTTTTACTGACAACTTAAGACATACACAGATAAATAGGGGAAAATATCCTCCATTCACATTCACACACACACACACTTCTCCCTGTTGCTATCTAGGAATAAAATTTTTACGAGATTAGGGACTCTTCCTTTTGCAGCATTACAAAAATCATTAGTTTGACACTTGGGTAGGGTAACAGGCTTTTAAATGCTCATACTGTAATCTCCTATCACAACTTCCCACTATTCTGATTCTCTCCCATTGGAAATTATAATCACTGTAGAGACAAAATAGACGGAGATAGAAAGTAGTCATTGCTTAGCAACACTGAAACTAGTGTTTCCTAGCCTACATAATTGCCCCCAACATACAAGAGGCACTACATGCATATTAATGTATGATGATGGCTATTTGGCTAAAACAAAAAGCAATTTTTGAGCAGGTCAAGGACCTTAAATGCTTCATTGAAATCTCTAAGATTGATATTTCTCATGGAAATGTTCCTTTGGGTTTTAAACCCAGGTTTCTAATGTCCGCTTTGAATAGACATATGTTTGAGATGCAAAATATGGTAAAGGGTTACTTCTTCTGCAATGTTGTATTTCCATATTATGCCCTTATTGGCCTGGATTTCCTCATCCACAGCACAATTTATTCTAATGTGGAAAGTAAGGCATTTATACACTAGTCACAGTAAGAAAAGTAGCATAATATTCTCAAAAGTCACATTGATCTAAATGGCAAATTTATTCTCTGTTGGCTTCCAAATCTGGGATTTATTCTAGAAGCTGCTCACTATTATAAAATAACATGATGCAATTATCTAGGCATAAAGAGAAAAGCACCATTCTAGAAGTATTCCACTATGCTGCAATAGTATAGATTAGGCAGTGTGCAAGACCTACATATACAGTTACAAGAAGGGCAGCAGGGTTTTTAATATAAAAAGGGTAGGATATCAGGAATATTATGGAACTGATCTATTGGAAGATAAAGGTGAAGGATTCATACTTCCAGATCATGGAATGGCATAACAAATATGCAGAAACATGTAGAAGACATACTAAACCAGATATTTCCAATTTGAAAGCTACAATGTAGGTATAAACTGGAATTCTGAACAAAGTGTGCTGCAATGGTTAATTTGTCAACTTCACTAGGCTAAGGGATACCCAGATATCTGGTGATACATTATTTCTGGGTGTGTCTGTGAGAGTGGTTCTAGAAGAGATTAGCATTTAAATTGGTAGACTGAATAAAAAAGATTGCCCTCACCAATGTGGGTGGGTCCAATGTCATCCGTTGAGGGCCTGAAGAGAAAAAGGTGGAAGAGTGAATTTGCTCTCTCTGTTTGATCTGGGATATCCATCTTCTCCCGTCCTTGGACATCAGAGCTCCTTGTTCTTGGGCCTCTGGATTCAGACTGAGACTTACACCATTGTTCTCAAGCCTTTGGGTTTGGACTAAAACTATACCACTGGCTTTCTTGGGCCTACAGGCTGCAGATGGTAGATCATGGGACTTCTCAGTCTCCATAATTGCATTAATCAATCCCTTATAATAAATTTCTTTCTATATATCTATATATGTCTTACTCGTTCTGTTTCTCTGGAGAATGCTAATACATTCAGTGCTTCATTGAAAATTTATAATCAATGCTATTATAGGTTCCTTTAAATTTACTGTAATGGGTTTTGACTTATATTATACATACATAAATATATTCCCTGAAAAGAACTATACAATAAGGTAATTCATGCCACTTTCATGAGGTTTGGGTGTGGAAAAGTCTCTCATTGTGATGCTGCAGCTAAGATTTGCTGATTTATCTCCCAGTACTGGTTTGTTTTTCCTAATCAACACAGAAAGGAAAAATAGAGAATAAAAAAAGAGAACAAGTACCCTTTTGTACTGTACCTTTCCCTCCTACTATTAGTCAAATTTTTTTTTTTCAAAGTATAACATTATTCCACTTACCAGTATATGAGTATACAGTCAGTCTTTAAACAGTTGAATATACTTATGCTAAAAAACATACATGAACCATATACATTATAGAAAATGACTATATTCAGTTATTATCTTAGGCTATATTTACTGTATTAGAAAAGACATCCTCAGAACAGGATTTCCTAAACTGTGATCCAGGGAACTGAGACGTTAGTTCATGTGAAATGAGCTGTGCAAAACTATAAGATCTAAGAACATAGTACTCTACTCAGTTTTTTCATTACTGTATCCCTGCTGCTTAGACCAATGTATGCTATATAGCACTTAAGAAAGATTAAATGGATAAATGTCCTGAACTATGAAATAACAGCAGCTATTAAAAAATGGGACCATTAAAAATATCAGTAGGGGTAAATACTAGACATGTATAATAGTATATATTAAGCTACTTTCTTTCCTAACACTCCAGCTTTAAATCTCACATCAAACTGTACCAATTACTACCTTTCCTTGTTGTAGTTTCTCTGGACTTTGAGGTCATACTCCTCATTCTTTGAAGATTTTAGCTACTGGTACACTCTCTTACTCTTAAACACTACTCTAATCGTAATTTTTCAATATTCAGACAGATGATCTTCTCATAGCCTCACCTCTGAGTTTGTGTACTTCCTCACCTCTAGTGATCTTGTTTCGTAATCCTTTTTCAGTCATCCACTCCCAAGGTTATACCCTTAACATTATTGTCATTACTAATGACTAAAAAATGTCTGTAAACTTAATTTCAAATGCCTCTGACCACCACCTCTGGTATTTCTAGCTCACTTCCTTACCTATAACTCATTGAACTTACCACAAGTTTACTGACCCTCATGTCCTCTCTTGCTCAGCTTAGATTTCACAGCCCATCAACATAATCACTCCTTTGCAAACATCCTCAACTCCCTTGAGCCTTTCTCATCTTATTACTCTAATCTGGCAAAACTCCAACTCCAGTTAAGGTCCAATTCTCCACCTAATCTATACCTCCAGTATAGAGTTCCAGTATAGTTAAATGTGGCTGACACAATCATGCTAAGAAATCCCTCTTTAGATTCACGACCACTAACATTAAGTGGTATATTAGTACTGCCCAGCAATCCTACATTTCCATAATCCATTCACTCTCTTGGAACACAATTTTATATCTCCTTCTCTCTTTTCAAGCCTCAAGATCGCTTCCCCCATCTTCACTTTCAGCTGGTTATGTCACTCTCCATTTAATTTAGAAAATAAAAACAACCAGAAGAGGCTTCCTACAAGCTCACATCACCAGATCTACCTACTTTCCTGTATCTGTGCCCATAAAATAGCCTTCTCCCTAGCTACTTTGCTCCTTTCTACAGCTAATCCCTTCACTTTTTATCTCATTTGTCACTAACTCAAGTACATTATTTTAGTATTTCTCTCTTCTCTTCTCTGTCATCAATTTCCCCTCTCTACCACAGCACATCATAGAACCAGATTGAAATTTATTCTAGTTCAGAAAATTCTTGTTTGCCTCACAGCCTCCTACAGCTAATTCCCGACTGCTCTGTTCCCTTTCATAGCAAGTTTCTCTGTAAGAGCACTTTACACTAATTAATTACAATTCCTCTCTCCCATTTACTTTTAAACCCTCTGCAATCAAATTTTTGCCATCATGATTCTACCAAAATGGCTCGTCAATATTGTCAATGACATCTAGGTTACAAATTTTTTTTTTTTTTTGAGACAGAGTCTCACTTTGTTGCCTGGGCTAGAGTGTCCTGGCATCAGCCTAGCTCGCAGCAACCTCAAACTCCTGGGCTCAGGAGATCCTCCTGTCTCAGCCTCCTGAGTAGCTGGGACTACAGGCATGCGCCACCATGCCCGGCTAATTTTTTCTATATATTTTAGTTGGCCAATTAATTTCTTTCTATTTTTTTTTAGTAGAGACGGGGTCTCGCTCTTGCTCAGGCTGGTCTTGAACTCCTGACCTTGAGCGATCCGCCCGCCTTGGCCTCCCAGAGTGCTAGGATTATAGGTGTGAGCCACCGCGCCCGGCCGTAGGCTGCAATTCTAAATAGGGTGTTGACGGAAAGCCTTAATAAAAATATGACATTTTAGCAAAGATCTAAAAAAAATTAAGGACTCAAGCCTGGGAAAATACTGAAAATATTTAACAACGGGGACAGAATAGGCATCTACTAATCAGTAGACATAATACTCGAGCAGGGTCCCAGAGGCCATAAGAGATTTAAGTAAATCTGATGATGACACTAGAGTATCAATATATAAGTGGCATTAAAAAAATGTGGACCTGAATGAGAATACCAAGAAAGTGAGCATAGACAGAAAAAATATCTAAAGTCCAGGTTCTGAAATATTCCAACTCTTAGAAGTAGGAAAAGAAAAGAAGTGACAAAGTAGACTGAGAAGAAGATGCCTGAGAATTAGGAGAAAAACAAGAAGAATGTGATAATTTGAAGGGCACAGAATAAAGTGTTTTTAGGAACAGAGAGTGAACAAACTATGTTAAGTGTTGCAAGTTAAATAAGAATGAGAACTGATACAACTATTATGTACCCGTAATAATTAAAAATAAAAATTTTTTTTTAAAAAGAATGAGAACTGCAAATTAAGCATTGGATTTAGCAAGATGGAGAGAAGAAAATGACTACAACAAATGGAAAACCACAGAACTGTTCAGAGTATATGGAATCCACTTTGTAATTTATGATACATACATTTTGTTTCACAATGGTTAAAAAGACAAATTTTTTGTTTTGAGAAATCTCAATGAAGGGTGAGACTTCAACTGTATTGTCATGTAGCAGGCAAGCTTACCACTCCAACACATAATTTTTAGTCATAATACACCTATATGAGGAGACATAGTAACACATGAAAAAAAATCACATACATAATGCTTTTCTGTATAAGACAGAATGTAAAAACCCAAAACATTTGGAGATGACCACTGAGGGTTGTGAAATGATGGAAAAGGCTTCTGAAAGAGATGCAAAGAGATATACACAAACATATCAAAAAACACCAAAAGCAAAATTAAAAGTTAAATGGAAAAATAGGGAACATATGATAAAGGATTATAATCCTCAATATATGAAGAATTCTTGTAAATGTCATTAAGATGACCAGATCAGTAGAATATGGGCAAAGAATATGGCAAATAAACATAATACAAATTTTCAATCTCTTTAATAAAAAACCCTCACAAAATTATATAATGAGATGATGGGATGCAATTGTTTTACCCATCAAAATTATGCAGTATTGGTGAAGGTTTTGAGGAAGATATTTTGATACACTGCTGGAAGGACTATACCAGAAGGAAATTCAGTAATATAAATAAAAAGCTTTAAAATTCTGAATAATCTGGGATTTTTATCAATCATTTCACAGAATTTATTCCAAGGAAATAATGGTAGATATGAACACATATTTAGCAATTAGTACATTCACTGAAGCATGGTTTATAACAATAGCCACCAGAAAAAACTGGAACAATCTAAATGTTCACCAACAGTATACTGGTTTAAAAAATTATATTACATTCATATAATACCATACAAAAAAAGTTTTAGAGGAATAGTTCTTAAGATAGCAATACTTACAATATAATAAAAAATTTTTTTTGAGATGGTCTCACTCTGTTACCCAGGCTAGAACCTCGAATTCCTGGGCTCAAGCAATCCTCCTGCCTTCACCTCCCAAAGCATTGGGATTACAGGTGCGAGCCACTGCACCTGGCTACAGTGTAATATTTTAAAGTCAATTTCAAAACATGATATACACAGTATCATTTTAATTTTAGAAGTATACATTATAGACTGAATGTTTGTGTCTCCTCTATATTTATAATATATGTTGAAGCTCTAATTCCTAGTGTGGCTGTATTTGGAGTAAGGTAGTAATTAATGTTAAATGAGGTCATAAGTGTGGGACCCTGATTAAATAGGATTAATGTCCTTATAAAACATAAAACCTCTCTTCTTCTTCTCAATCTCCCTCTCTCCCCACATGCATGCACAGAGGAAAGGCCATGTGAGGACATACCGAGAAGGGAGTCACCTGCAAGCCAATAAGACTACCTTCACCAGAAATCAAATCAGCTAGAAACTCAATCTTGAACTTCTAGCTTCCAGAACTATATGAAAATTAATTTGTTGTTTAAGCCACCCAGTCTATGGTATTTTGTTATGGTAGTTTGACCAAACCAATATAGCATAGCTGTTTCATGGTATCCATAAGAGATTAGTTTCAGAATCCGCCCCCATACCAAAATCTGTGGATGCTCTAGTCCCTGATAGAAAACAGAGTAATATTTACATACAACCTACACACATCCTCTCATATACTTTAAACCATCTCTAGACTATTTATAATAACTAATAAAATGTAACTGCTGTGTAAACAGTATATGGTTTTTTATTGCTGTATTGTTATTTTTTTTTCCTGAATATTTTTGATCTGTGGTTGGCTGCATCTGTGGATGCAGAACACATGGATATGGAGGGCTGACTATACATATACATTAAAAAGATTGCAAAGCTATATCCTGAAATATTAACAATGCCTTTCTGATTAGTGGGATTACATAGGTGATGTATATTTTCTTCTTTTAGTTTAATTAATATTTTATATAATTTAAATAACTTTTTAAATAAGAAAAAACCAAAAATTATTTTCAAAAGAATACAGTGAAAACATTTTTGATTATGCTTTTGACAGTACTTAGGCTTCCAATAGACTCTAGACACTTATGTTTATTTTTAAACAAAGAGATCTGAGATAGCAACTTCTTCAATGGCTCCCAGTAATGATCCGTGCCCCCCGGTTTTCATGCTCTTCTGTAATCCCCCCACTTCCCTTGAGAGTGAGTAGGACCTAGTGACTTGCTTCTTCTTTTTTTTTTTTGAGACAGAGTCTCACTCTGTTGCCCGGGCTTGAGTGTCCTGGCATCAGCCTAGCTCACAGCAACCTCAAACTCCTGGGCTCAGGCGATCCTCCTGCCTCAGCCTTCCAAGTAGCTGGGATTACAGGCATGAGCCACCATGCCCGGCTAATTTTTCTATACATTTTTTAGTTGGCCAATTAATTTCTTTCTATTTTTAATAGAGACGGGGTCTTGCTCTTGCTCAGGCTGGTTTCAAATTCCTGACCTTGAGTGATCCGCCCACCTCGGCCTCCCAGAGTGCTAGGATTACAGGCGTGAGCCACCAGGCAGGCCCGGCCTGACTTGCTTCTAACAAACAAAATACAGCAAAATGTGACAGACTGTTACTTCCACGATTAGGTTATAAAAACTATCACTGTGTCTAACTCATGTTCTCTCTGCCTCGTGCTTGCTTGCTCTGATGAAGCCAGCTGCCATGCTGTAAGCTGCCCCGAAGAGAGGTCCACATAACAAGGACCTGAGAGTGGCCTTTGGCCAAAAACCAGTGAGAAACTGAGACCCTCAGTTCAAAAACCCATGAAGAGCTGAATCCTTCCAACATCTCTGTGTATAAACTTGAAATAAGATTCTTCCCTAGTTGAGCCTTGACAGTCAAGCTGTCACTTTGATTACAACCTTTGAGAGCCACAGAACCCAGCTAAGCTACATTTAGATTCCTGATCTACAGAAACTGTGAGATAACAAATGTTGTTTTAAGCTACTAAGTTTTATGGTGATTTATTGTGTAGCAATAGATAACTAAAACAAGGACCTACTCTGAAGGGCACTCAATAATAACAAGCAGAATTTAATAGACACGTCCCACAAGTCTTATAAATGTAAATGCTACAATGAATAACTTCTAGACAAGAAAAAACAGAAAGACAAAGGATTTTAAGTGACTCAAAGGTAAAGGATGGCAGTGGGGACATAAGACACCGAATTCACAAATCTCCAGCTTCCTGCGTGTCAAAACATAAGAATACCTTTCTGTACCTTGTTGTTCGCATAGAATTTTTTCTGAACACTTAACTGCAAGAACATACGTTATGCTTAGGAAGAGAAAAAAACCCACATTTTTTTCCAGAAATAAATTTATAATAGTATATATGACAGATAAGTTATTAGTTATAATAATCCACGTTCCAGGCACTGTGCTAAGTAAATCATATATATTATCTTATTGAATCATCACAAATACCTTATAGAGTGGTATTACTATCTTCATTTTACATATAAGGAACCAGATGAGGAGATTAAATAAAAGTCACACAGTCAGTAAGTGGCACAGCTAGAACTGAACCCACACTTGCCTGATACCAGAGCCTGAGCTATTCACCACTATGAAAAATTGATCCTATTAAAAAACCCCAAAATATCATACAACTTTGTATTTACATATAAGCTGCAGGTAAAACAGGTCAATCACTACAGGTTATAAGCACAATTTTATCCCTTTGTGAAAAATTCTTAAAAATGATATAACTTTACCTACAACATCCTTAGATAAAAGGCTGTAAAAGATCAGTATCAACATAAGACACTATAATAATTGTAGCTAAGATTTATAGCACATGGACCAGGTAAATGTTCTTATTTTACTTATTTTAATGTTATATCTTCACAACATTCCTATGATTTAGGTAATATTATTATTCCCATCTTACACATAAGGAATTTAATCAGCCATGGTTAAGTAATTTGCCCAAGGTCACACAAGTAGTAAGTGGCAGAGCTGATATATTAACACAGGCAGTCTGGCTCCAAGGTCTGTGCTCTTCTAAACCACTAACATTGTACTCCAAACCAGTGTACTTTAGTTCCTCAAAAACTGAAAGTTAAAATGGTTTTCACAGTTAATGAAAAAATTGTCCATTTGGATATCTAACTAAATTATGAATCTAAACACTACAGTCATAGGCCAAGTCTTTAGAATTTGTGATGCAAAAAATCTTGACAAAAGTCAATCTAAAAGTTATCATGATGAGATTATTAGTCTTTTAAATATTGGGGCCCAGAAAATGATACCCCCAAAATATGGTGCTCTACTAAAGCAGTTTCAGGGGCTCTCTGACCTCCCCTCCCACTTCCTGTCTCTCAATCCTCTGCCTCTCCCAAAGCTAGTAACCAGACCTGCCAAAGAAGAACACAATTGCCTTTGATCCCTCCCTGAAATTTGATTAACTAGAGAAGATTAAAACTCGTATCACAGAGGAAGAGACTGAAAGCTAAACATCACACCTAGAGCCTAGGTGAACACTGTTTCAAACTATTGGCTGTTCTCAGGTCCCATTCAATTTCTAAAGAGAATTAAAATTTTCATATTCGTCTAGTACGAAGATGTACCCTACGAAGAAGGGTATATAAGCATCTGGACTTCACTGGATTATAAGGTAATCATTCCTCTGTGTTTATGCACACTAAATAAATTTGTATGCCTTTTTCTCCTGTTATTCTGCCTATTGTCAGTTCATTCTTCGCGAACTGAGGGTGGAAGGGAAGATTACCCTTGGTCCCTAAACAAACAATGAAAACCTATAAAACAGGAAAACAGCTCAAAATGTTCAAAGTGAAAGTTTTATTCATCAAAGCATCTTTCCATTTAAATAACTTTCAGACATGTTAAGAACTTATGTGGACAGGGAAGCATGGGAAGAAAAGCTGTTCATATTCTAGTTCTTTGGTATGCTTATTTTCATATCTCTCACACTTAAAATACACTGAAATTATTTATCCCTGTCTTCCAATCTCTACTTTCTATACAGACTTTCATATCCTGATCAGGCCAGCACTGTAGTTCAATTATTTCCTTTTTCATTCTACTTCTATCCACTATCCAACTACTAGCTTTTTATTGTTGTTGTTCTAATCATTAACAGTCTTTGTTTCATGTCAACCTTTACAACAGTATTTCTTTTTTGTTTTTTTGTGGTGGGTGGGGGAGGTTATAGACTGCTTTGAGAACCTACTAAAGAAGAAAGTACATATGTACATATAGAAAGTTTTTATGTATAATTTTAAGGAGCAAAAAGCTCCCTTAAAGCTCATCAATTTAATTCAGGTTAAAAATTCTCCTTTACAATTACTGTGTTTACAACAAAGTAGAATACAAACACACTGTAACAGAAGTGAAATAGAGAAAAAGGCTTGGGGTACTCACAGGCCAATGCGAAATTATACAGAAGGTTGTACGTACAAATTTTGTAGCAAAACGAAGTATGTCTAATTATTTAGGATAAAGATAACATTAGATAATGTTCTTAGGAGTTTAAAAAATAGAAGGAAGAAAACGAAAAAGCTGTCCTTTTCTTTTAATTGAAATGACCATGACTATACAGGAATTGGGAAAGGACAGTTCAAGGAACTATTCACTTTATATAAAACATTTTATTTGTCTACAGTGGCTTGTACTTGTGCTATAGAATGTATAATGCTCATAAGAAATCTAAATGAAAAATCTTTTACAAAGCCAAAAAATACATAATATGAACATGCACCAAATAACTATACAACTCTCTTCCCATCTTGAGTTTTAAATACACACTAATTTTGTTGTCACCTTAAATGACACTGTCCTTTGAAAGACACTGCTATTTTTAAAGAGATTTAAAAGAATCCATATAAAAAGATTATTAACAATTTATTGTATATTTCAAAATAGCTAGAAGAGAAGATTTGAAATATTCCCAATACAAAGAAATGATCAATGTTTGAGGTGATGGATATCCTAAATACCCTGATTTGATCATTACACATTGAATGCATGTACCAAAATATCACATATGTCCCATAAATGTATCAATTAAAAAATTCCTAGAATCATAAAAAAATTTATCTCAAATTTCTTTGAAAGATTTGGTGTTGATAAAAGAATGTCTATTTTCAGAAGACTGATCTGGATTTTGGCCCTTAACCTTGCACGTGTAGTCAAAAGTCCTAAAAAACCGTCAACTTGGCCTGCTGTCTGTGTCAAAGTTCACATTTACACTTGAAATTTTATATTATAATGTGTAACATAAACACTTAAAAAACTAAACAATAAACATAGTATCACCATCATTTAGTGTCATCTGATTACTGAAATTGTTCAACAGAAGTTCATTATAGAAATTTTAGAAAATGCCCAAAAGTGCAATGGTGATGATAAACAATAATAACAGGAAGGATGTTAATATCTCTCATTGTTCACCTTACTCCAGTCAGAATGGCCTTTATTAAAAAGTCCAAAAAACAACAGATGCTGGTGTGGATGCAGAGAGAAGGGAACGCTTATACACTGTTAGTGGGACTACAAATTAGTACCACCTCTATGGAAAACAGTATGGAGATTCCTCAAAGAACCAAAAGTAGATCTACCATGTCATCCAACAATCCCACTACTGGGTATTTACCCAAAGGAAAAGAAGTCATTTTATTAAAAAGACACCTGCAGTCGAATGGTTATAGCAGCACAATTCACAATTGCAAAGATGTGGAAGGCCCATCAATTCTTGAGTGGATTAACAAAATGTGGTATATCTATACCATGGAGTATTACTCAGTCATAAAATGGATGAATTAATACTTTTTGCAGCAATTTGGATGGAACTGGAGACCATTCTCCTAAGCAAAGTATCTCAAGAATGGAAAAACAAACACCATATGTACTCACTACCAAATTGGAACTAGCTGATGAGCACACATGTACGTAGAAGGGAAGTAAAACTCAACAGAAATCAACCGGGGGGAAGGGGAGGAGGGGACAGGTGAAAAACCTACTTAATGGGTACAATGAACAATACCTGGGTGACAGGCAGTCTTATAACCATGACTCAAGCATTATAAAAGCAATTCATATAACCAAAATTATTTGTACCTTGTAATATTTTGAAATTAATATATATCTTATTGTTTATTTTGTATGTACTAAGCATATGGCATATACATTATTTCACTTAATCGTAGTAACAATTCTGAGATAGGTCTTTTTTTGTTGTTTTAAAGATATGCCTATTTTTATCACAGTCACACAGCTAGTATGTGGAAGAGTCATAAACCTAGCTCTAACACCAGAACATAATCTCTTATTCACTAACACGTGCTGCCTAAGAAAGAAAATTACTACTACCTGTAATTCCACCAACCACCTATTACCTCTGCAAACATTAGCATTATCTTCATCAATCCTACTCTAACTTCCCAACAATCCCAAATCTCTCCCTGCTTAGGCAATCAATGTTGCTGTTTAGTGTATTCTTCTAGACATTTTTTTCCTATGAACGTACATTCATGTATCTATATAAACACGTAATGTGTTAAATTACAGAAATAATGTTATAGTATACATGTTTCTGTGACAGGAGACTGAGGCACAAAAAAGTCATATGACAAGCTCCAGTTACAAGATTAGTAAAAATTGGAACTGAAATACAATAAGACGCATTTAACTAAAAATGACCCTAAACTTTTAAATACTTTTTCTGATTATTTAGAAGACACTTTAAGATCTTATGCTAAGATCTTTATAATTATACTATAAAAATAATAAAATCAGCTAACATGAGCACTTGCAGTAAGCCAAGCATTCCGCTAAATACTTTATATGTATTAATCTGGTTTAAAGGTTATTATCCCCATTTTTATAGATGAGAAAACTGAGGTAGAAAATCACACAGCTAATAAGTAATACTGTAGGCGGAAAAGTTACAGAATGTAGGATGAATCTATTCTCTTATTTTAGGAATTGTTTTATTAAAATCTCTGATAGCTGGTTGCCGTTTTTCACAAAAATGGAATACAGACCTATCTCATACTTAAAAACTGAATTTTCTGCTTTTAAATCTAAGGGTAGTAAGGGATGCTTATGGAATTTACACAGTAATAGGATTATAGGACAACGTATTTTTGGACTATATTGTGACCACTTCAAGAGTTCAACAATAAATCCTGCTTGTGACCCCAGACAAATCACTTAAATTCTCGAAGTCTTAGCTTCCCCACTGTGAGACAATTATCAGACATAATTCCCTGAACATCTCCTTACTCTGGTATTTCAGTTAACACCATCAATCATATCCATGGTTGTAGTTGCGACTACAACTACATACTGTTTACCTGTATTTTTCTCACATTTCTGCATACAGCAAATTTGATTTGAGGAATAGTAAAACTTTAATCAGATATTCTAGAATCTAATACTATGTTGAATCACTAAATTTATTAGATAAACATTCTGGATCAACAGCTATATCCCAGAGTAGCTTTCCCTAGACTTTGCAGACTAAACATCAAGGACTTGGTTTGGTTTGATCCACAATTTCCTTTTACATGTAGGACAACACAGAAAAGTTAGGCACGAGCACACAGATGCCAGGAACAAACACACAAATGAAGAAAAATACTTATGTCCATTTCTCAGAAACAAAAGCTTTATTTATTCTTCCAACCTGAAACATAGGTGCCAAAGGTTTAAGTTTAAATAACACAGAAACAACATTGCCAATTACTCCTCAGAAGTCAACAGCAGAATAAATCCCACAGTCTTTAGGCATTGTTCATTCTACCACTGAAAGTATCCTGCAGCAGCCCTGTAGCCTGCTGGTTTTCAAAGTGTGGAATGCCAAACAGCAGCTTTAGCATCACCTGGGAGATGCAAATTCTCAACCCACCCCATACCTACTGAATCAGAAATTCTAGGGGTGGGCCCAGCAATCTGCATTTGGACAAATCTTTCAGGTTATTCTGAAGTAGTTAAAATTTGAGAACCACTGCTCTAACCTTCAGGTTATGATTGTTGTCTCTGTGAGACATAGTTTCCTAAATTTGCAGGTGACAATGAATAAAGCAAGTGGACATGAAGACACCAAAACACTGATGGTATAATAAAATATGATCACCGTTCTGTTAGTATATCCTATGTAAAAGAAATTTTAAAAGCATGGATTGATATTTGTTTTATGTGTATACTCATTAATTCATTTGTTTATTGTTAATTTTTGGTACTGTGCAGAGATGATAACTTCAACCTTAAGGTTACCACTCTTACCTCAGTAGAAACTTATTTTCAGAGAGTCTAATACTTTTATTATAAAAGAGTAAACCACTATGAAGTTTCTATGCTTTAAACCCGTTTCAGATAAGAAAAGAAAGAATGGCAATTAGCATTTGGCATCATGTTTTAGTTTCTCTCTGGCTTTCTAAAAATCTTAACTGAGGTTTAGTTTGGTTCTATTCTAACTCAGTAAAGAATTCATGCTTGTGGAAAATATACATAAATAATCACATGAATAAAAATTTTCATAGTGATTAAGCACTGGCATTCCTATGAACAAACAGTAGCTACCTTGCTTCATGACAACAGCAATAGCTAGATTATATTAAGGATGTCAGATGGGTAATCAGGAAGTGAAAGATTAGGCTCTCCTGACAGTCATTCTGATTTGCAAATCTGGAAAAGAAAAGGCCTCTGACAGAATTTTTCTTCCAAAACTCAAGGAAGGAATATAAAATTAGTACTTTTTTTTACAACACTAAAATTTGCATAAAGAAATGCTAAGCACAATATTCCATTGCCCAAGAAGTGTGATAATACCTCAAAATATGAAAAAGAGTCTTCCAACCATGTGCTACAGTACCATTTAAAGAGCTATTTTGTTCCTTTCGGAAACAGAAAAGTTGATTCCTAAAACATAACTATGATTGATTTAGAAAGGAATAGTCATCCAGAACAGTGAAGCTCAGGGTTCAACTCTTGGAAATCAAAATCCCCAAGGTGTTTCAATATTCAAAACTTGATTCATAAAGTCAAATGTCTCTCATTTTTGGAAGGTTTGGCCTAAGTTTTCTCCCATTGCTTTATTTTCTGTTTTAACATGTCTTATGTGGCTTCAGGGGTAGGTTATCCTGACATTTCAGATCAGAGATACTGATATCTTCCCTAGAACTGGGAATCATTTTATTCTGCTGACCCCTAGTACAGTAAATATGTAGTGGTTGCATTCACTGTGGTTTAACATCAATTTTAATGAGCAGTAATAAACAAAAGACCTAAAACCAAGTCTTCCAAGGTCTTTTACTAACGCTCTGGTCTGTATATTCAACTAGAGCCGCGAACACTTCTGACACAGCTCTATAGACTCACTGTAGAGAGAGTGTAAAGAATGTTGCCAGGCAACTCTTCTAAGTTTGAAAGAATCTAAGCATTGATAATGAGTCTGTCTCCGTTCGGCTCCCACACAGGAAGGGTTTCAGTGAACTCCTACATGTGTTTACAGGCCATTCATAAGAAGAGGTATTTCTAAAAGTGAGTGTCCAAAAGGAGTCCATCTCAGAAACCTGTAATATTTCTTTTCTAATTCAAGTTTAATGTTTTCAACATCACAAGTATCTTCTATGACTATCCAAAAAATCCAGTATGAATTGGGCATAATAGGTCATACAAAAAGGTCTAGTGTTGAATGAACATTCTTATAGGCTTCAACATTCCTCTTTATACACGGCCACAGCAAAATTTCTTCAAGTATCTCAAATTACAAAGATGACCCTCAAAACTATTTACCAAAAGTATTTAAAAAATACTTTTTATTCTTTAAAAATAATTCTTTAAAAAATTATCTTTGAAATTGTTTTCAATACTTTCATTATTATATCAACAGTCAAAACAAGAGGACGTTCAGTAAAAACTATTTTCTATTAAGAAGAATATGCAATCAATTGCAAAAAAGGTCACATGTTTTTATGAGGAATATACATGCAAAATACTGCTCTGCTGGATGGGCCTGATCCAGTCCTCCCTCTTTCAAAGCAGACACTTTGCATGCGTGCTTACCAGGGCAGTATGCATCCACGTCCAGCTTCTGAGCTGAAGTAAGGGTTGGTGAGCCAAGCTCGGACTCTGGAATCCGTGGGCTCTCAACAAACTTTGCCTTCCTCAGAGGGGCTAAGGACAAAAAGGTGGGGGAAAGGGGAAGAGAGAAAAAGGAAAGATACAGAGGAAAAGAGAAGGGGAAAGGGAAAGAGAGAAACACAGAGGGGTCATGAGTAAGGGGAACAGCAGGCAACAGATGGAAGCACTTAAATGAACGACACACTCTGTCAGACTCAGATCAGGTTACCCTATTTTTTGTGCCAGAAAAAAAACTAGCTGCATTCTTCATAGAGGAGATGGGTCTTGTTAAAAAGTCACTGAAAACGTAAAAGCTAAAATCTAATATTCCAAACTTTGAGCACAAATTGTGGTCATCAATTACCTTTAGCTATTTTCTCTTTCTTTATAAAGCAAAGGGCTCTTTTTATCTTGGCTTCCTTTGCCATTAAATACAGATATTAACTAAGGAACGAACAGGACTACGTTTAAGGTTTGTTTATAATAATTATAATCAAAAGGTTTCCTTTATCCAGAAATAACTACTCTAACATTCAGTCGTGAATGCTGTAAGTGGGATTAAATATAAGCTATCAGGCCTAAATCTACATAGCTTAACAAGGAAATCAATCACCTTACTGCTCAGCATCAACATAAGAAGTCAAAACTGCTGGTGGACTAAAATATTAACTAGGCCATGCCAGTAGGACACTCCATACTAAAGTAATGTGATTTAGTTACCAATTTAATCATGAGGTCTATGGAATAGCAATATTTTATGTCACGGAATCCATTCATTCTTACACAGAATAAAGTATAATTTATGAATTGAAAGTTTTACTTACTGGAAGCATGTGTAAATTTTATTTAATGATTTCTATTTTGGAAAATCCAGGAACACTACTGAAATACATTCCAATAATTAGTTAAACATTTTAAAAGTTAAAATTATGAAGACTGCTTTGGTGTTTTCTGAGTTCTATTAAATAAACTATAAGGTGAAAGTGCTTAGCATAGATAGCACTGGCACAAAATTTATCAGTTGAATCTGAAATTGATTTGTATGTATTACATATTAGTGTCATAACTATCGGTGGCCAAGACATGTGAGTGTTTAAGATCATAATACTTTTTTCAAAAGTTTCTGCATGTTCTTCAAAATCTTCATCTGGTACTGACCCATAGGAGATTCTAAGTTATTCCTAAAAGACCCTGTAAAAAGTAATATAAAACTTTGTCATTACAATGGCCATAATCCTTTATTTTCTTTGGAGGATAAAAATGATAAAGTATTAAAAGAATATAGAGGCCAGGCGCGGTGGCTCACGCCTGTAATCCTAGCACTCTGGGAGGGCAAGGCGGGCAGATTGCTCAAGGTCAGGAGTCCTCCTGCTTCAGCCTCCCAAGTAGCTGGGACTACAGGCATGCGCCACCATGCCCGGCTAATTTTTTCTACATATTATTAGTTGGCCAATTAACTTCTTTCTATTTTTAGTAGAGATGGGGTCTCGCTCTTGCTCAGGCTGGTTT